>JAEAOA010000156.1:0-93002 GCA_016746295.1 Potamilus streckersoni | reverse complement strand
TGCCATTGATTTGACTAGAACTTGCTAATGAATACCAGGAAAGAATTAGTAATGTTATAAAAGACTATAAAAGTACCAGTGATATGTTACAATCGCGAATAATGGCACAAGAATACCTCGCTGTAGATTCTGAATATTTACACCGCTGATTAAACCAAAAAGTAAATTATGGGGCATGCTGATGATATTACAAATGCAACAAGAACAACAATGAAACAAGTAGCAGAGGTAGCGGGAACAGAAGAAAAACCGGATCAAATTTGTAAAATAGCTAAACATACGAAGGATATCAGAACAAGACCAATAGCAACTGTAGATCCAGAGGTCCAAGGTCATATTGTTGTGGCCGAGGAAAGACACCACCAAGCGTGCACCACAGCCTTTAATATTAACGTGCGTGACCGCAAAATGAAGAGTGTTGTAAAATTTGCTGCTTCCTTCCTCAGTATATGGAAACAGTATTAACGGAATAATATAAAACCCATTCCCACAAAGCAGCGCCGCACTTTGGGATATGTGGGTATATCGGGAAAAGTTTTAAAAACCTGTGAAAAAGAGGAGGTACGGAATGAATTTTAAAACGAAATTAAAATATTTAAAAGACGACTCAGGACCTCAAAAGTTTAGGAACGGCAATCAGAACAACTCCATTTTTCCGAATGAAGAACCAAAAGGTGGATGGAACAACTACCGAAAAAGGAGAAAGTCCTGGTGGATTGTGTGACCTAATAACTCACAGATTGGTGTGACCCTAATAAATCACAGATTGGTAGACCCTAATAACCCACAGACCAAGACCCTAATAACTCACAGATTGGTGTGACCCTAATGACATACAGATCGGCGTGACCCTAATAACCCACAGATCGGTGTGACCTTAATAACCCACAGATCGGTGTGACCCTAATAACTCACAGACGGTGTGACCCTAATAACCCACAGATCGATGTGACCCTAATAACTCACCGATCGGTGTGGCTCTAATAACCCACAGATCGGTGTGACCCTAATAACTCGCAGATCGGTTGGTTAAACTCATAGGATCCTGGCAACAACTCACCCAAAGTAATTATTGGGGCTGCATCAATTTGTCAACGACTCCTTACCAAACGCATCATGGACAGAAAAAAAACATGTCACATCTAAATACACGAACTTTTGAATACAATGATATATACAATAAGCGCATTTCGTATACAGATGATGAATTCTGAGGATGTTTTGCGTGAAAGACATGCTGTAATGCAACATGTTGTTGTAAATACAACCCAAAGTGTTACAACGATGATCAGAATTCAGTGTAACTTTTTCTGCAATTGCTACAGCTGTGGAATCACATACACTGAAATCACATTTGCGTCGCTAGGAGTTTTATTTTCAGTTGGCCTAATGTCCAACCACGTCCGTTTAATGGCAAGGAATTAATTTGTCATTTCAGCAGATCCTGGAACAAATTGGTACATCAATTTATGATGAAGTCGGACGAAGAATTTCAGGCATTACTAGTAAAGACTCTTAATATTTCTACACGTGAACGTGGGCCCATACTTACAGATCCGTCATTGTAAATGAATTTAAGCAAGTATTTGGTTCACATTGGACAGTGATTGTTGTGAACAGTTCTTGGAAAAAAAAGAGCATTCCGAAAATCAGCAGCTTTTGCGTGCTATAGGGACTATATATCATATTGCACCTGACCTTGAGAAGATTACTTTAACGGCGCAGATAAATTTAGCCTGTGAGACCATTAGTTGTAGTTCTCTCCGCAGATCTGAAACGACAGGCGTAGTTGGTGAGGATAATATAGCATCTGGGTTTCACCAGCTGTAGAACCAGGTGATTTATTATCAGCTACATCTGCGGAACCTGGGCATCTTCCATGTCATAATAATCGGTTGACACATATTCATTTTATCCTTGTAGATCATGGCAGACACATTGTAGCTTTGCGAAGGAAAACGATGACGATACAACTGTACATGAGATGGACCTGCTATTTAAATAGAATAATGACAGTTGTACATGGACATGTAAGGCTTCTATGTGCTGTAAACGCTAGCAACCCGTGTACCCGAAATTTTATTGAACTGTCCTCAGTAACGTTGTTCCCCGTGTACCCGAAATTTTATTGAACTGGCCTCAGTAACGTTGTTCGTAGATTGTTTACTGGTGCACCAGATGTGCTCACACATTATCATCGCGTGATGAATCAATCTCTAAACTAGTTGCAATGAGAGTCATTTGTAGCAACAAAAATTATTAGATGTGGATCGGATGAAATAAAAATTGTGATTTCAGCGGTTCAATAGCTTCTAGATCGACTAAAGCGATTGTCGACACGAGAACAAGCAAAAGCGACTACACTACCATCAACATAAACTATACAGGCTGAGGTTGTTAAACTTATTCACAAAGACTCTCGTATTTAATGATTCTAAATCTTGTAATCGGACGTGGATGACGGTTGAAGATGTGAGTGACGATATCGGTTTTGTAGGTTTCTGTTCTGCGTCACTATATGACTTTAGCTTGGACCACTTCAATTTCGTGGATTATTAATGTTAATAATTCACAAGTTTCACATCGTGTGTGGCTTGTGGGCAAATGTCTTGTGGGATTAAGGCTGTGACCTAGAAAAATTGAAAAGGAGCGTAAACGGCAAAACCACCGTAATTACACTACTACACGAATGAGGATCTCCATTAATTGCCTTCCAATTAGTGACTGCATAAGAAATAGGACCAGCCTTCAAAATTAATGGTCTGATATCCAAATTTACAGGTGTTCATCAAATCTGGTCCGAGAAAAGTCATTTACATCAGTGAATTCCTAGAACTAGATCAAACTCACCGACATCATCAAAATACAGCTGAACAGTTAACGCTATTTTGGTCTCAACATGCATTATGTTTCTTTATGCTGTCTATTCATTTGCATCATCTAAGACAAACCTCTCTCTCAGAAGATACGACAGTTTGGTAGATTATATCTGTCAAGCACTAAAGCAGCCAAACAATTCCACAAGCTAATGCTGAGAATCTGAGTAGATGCAGAAAAGCTTTTAATCTGGAGATGAAATTGTCTATTATATACAGGTTACTTTCATCTCACCCAGCGAATCCCATTGTTTGCTCCAGATTAACCAGTCGTCATCCGAAAATAATCGCCGTGTATTTATTTTTCACATTTTATTGTTTCTTATAATATGATTATATATAATTCATAGATTATTAAATTTGCTCTGCCTATCTAATATTAAACTTGAAAGATGGACTGACTTATTCATTTTTCCGCCAGTCCGTTGTAAAATTATTTGTCAACGGACCTGCGAGCTGGAGGCAATTTCGCACGCCACAGTCACGCTGTATGGTAAATTAACTTCATCATAAAAGCTTATTATCATTAGCATTTACATGCTTACATAATACATATTGCAACTATTACAACTATTGCTTGTTTATCAAATGATAAGCTGTTCTAATATTGCCAATCATATATTTTTGTTATCATACATTTGCACACCCCGTTGATCGGGAAACTTTTAATTATTTACCATCGTTCACATTTTTATCGGTTTACCTTTAACTGTTTGGTCTCCAATCGCTGGTCGATAAAATTAGTTTACCAGTTATAAATGAAAAAGGATATAACCTAATGTTTGGCACTAAATAGCCACATAGTGCTGATGCGCCGTAAAAATATAAATCAATCAATCAATCAATCAATCTAATACCCTTCAAAATGTTTCAACTAGCTATGTTTGTACTAGGCCACTTTATAAATGTTATTATAATTATAATTATAGGGGTAGCTATAACTCACCATCTCTGTACTACTTTAGTCTGTTATGACCCAAACTTAATATCCACTTTCCATAAACCCTACAAAATGACACGTGTGTGTGTGTTTATTTCTTTTTAATGTAGCTTTAACAACTTTTCAGTCATATCGTTACGATGTCTGCAGTGTGACAGTTTATAGTGATGTCTAGCATTGAAGCATCATGCCGCAAACATTTAGCATGATGACCTGCCAGTTCACGTTATTCTGACACTAAGCCGACCACTCCAAACACTAATCTCTTAATGCTGAGCGCCAAACGAGGCAGCTGCTAGTACCATTGTTACAAGTCTTTGATATGACTTGACCAGGTTCGATCCTCCGACCACTCGCATCTGAGGTGGACGCTCTAACCACCACACCACCGGAGCAGTCCAGTAGTGACACCCATTACGCTAAATTGGGAATCTAGCAATAGTTACACCCATAACGCTAAATTCCCATTAACCACATCGTCCTTCCACCCTCCACCCCACGCCCATTTTACACAATAAAACCCAGCATGTCCCGGCAGTATATCAACTACCTCTTCACTAATATTTTAAATTTCCATCTTCCGAATTGAATTTAATCATACGTCCTTCAGAGATCGTTATGTAGATAATCTCACCCAGGAAAAACACCTTAACCTTCCTAAACATGCGCAATCAACGCACCGCAGTAACCCTCCACACTACTTTATGGAGTCTGTGATGAAGGATGCAGAACGAAAAGGCTCGATTTAATACTTTCGGTTTTTCTTCAAATGTCTGGAAACAAACAGCAACATATGAAAAGCATGTACATTCACAATGAGGATCCATCGAAGTAGCTTTTTTATTATGGTAAAATTACAGGTGAATAGACAACTAAAATCTAGATTCATTGAATATATGGTAGACATACTTTATCATGTAGTTGCAATATTATTGCTTGTGTTACCACGAGCTTGAGTCACCCCTGTATAATTTCTGAGTGTACTTATTTGATATAATGGTCATTGAAATTTATTGCCGTTCAGCCATGGCAAGTTTATATTTGTCTTGTTGTTTAGCTTAATAAACAGTTACCTAATATAATTATCCATCCCCGTTACAAATAATTATCGATTATTCCAGCTCCTCCTAGGATTATTCGAGCTAACTTTGCTTACTTAAACTCACACTATGCTTACTTCGGCTCACACTACGCTTACTGTAATTCCGGGTAAGATTACTTCGGCTCACTCTAAGATTACTATAACTCACGCTACGCTTACTGTAATTCCGAGTAAGATTACTTCGGCTCACTCTAAAATTACTATAGCTCACACTACGATTGTTTTAATTCCGAGTAAGATTACTTCGGCTCACTCTAAGATTAATATAGCTCACGCTACGCTCACTGTAATTCCGAGTAAGATTACTTCGGCTCACTCTATGATTACTATAGCTCACGCTACGTTTACTGTAATTCCGAGTAGATTACTTCGGCTCACTCTAAGATTACTATAGCTAACATTACGTTTACTGTAATTCCGAGTAAGATTACTTCGGCTCACTCTAAGATTACTATAGCTCACACTACAATTGCTCCAGCTCATTATTTTTGATCGAGTTGGCTCGCCATGGTCGACAGGTGTCGCTGTCTCGCTCAGTCGACTGATGTGTACATTTGGCAATTTTTTCCTAGGTCTAGTGCTGATAAGAACGCAACATCGCTGTCATCTGGTAGTCTCCTTTGGCCGTATTCCATCACCGATCCTAGGATGAGTGGACAGCGGTAATTATATTGGTATTAAAATAATATGCACAGAGCAAGAAGAAGAGAATAATAAAATAGGTTATACATTAAATTTCAATACGTGTGCTTGATTTTAACCTGGTAGATGTTTAATTCTATGAATCATTTACAATATCCGGGATGTTATTTATTTCGCCTATCGATTTCTCCTATTGTCACTATTTATTTAAATATTCATTTGCTCTCCTATCCGGCACAATTTATATTTAGAAGGATGCGTAATCACAAATAGGTTCAAACATAACGAAAGTGTGTTCTATATTTACATCTGTATGTCAGACAGGTTAAGGTAGATATGTATTATGTGTGCTTCGTCGTATGTATCCACCGACTGAACGGCTGGTTAAAATAAATAACAATTTCTTCGGAAAGTTAAAGTGTAGAAAATTGACAAGGATGGACTCGCGACAGGACAGTATACATCCATTTTCCATTCGCTGGGATCTATTCCTTGTACTTATTATAATTACGGGTAAGCTGCCAAAGGTTAGTTGTATGAAGATGACTTTATGTTCGCTGGTATAGGATTTTATTGTTGATATGCATCAGAAAGGTTGAACATTTAAATATTATGAAGAAAAAAAAAACAACCAATAAGATCTTTAATTAAGATACTGATTTTGTATTTTAAAAAAAATGACTTGTGACTCATGCACAAACAGATTTTATTGAGAGAGAGAGAGAGAGAGAGAGAGAGAGAGAGAGAGAGAGAGAGAGAGAGAGAGAGAGAGAGAGACTTTTTTATTTTGGGTGTAAATACACTAATGAATAGCTAAACAAGATACTATATTGGGGGTTGGAGAACAGTGAAGAGTGGTATAAGGCAACGTTATATCTAGTGGAGAAAAGATCAAGAAAACCCCAGGAAAGAACCACCGACCCACGAGAAACTACTAGCAAATATTCTCACATACCTACTTAGGTCAATTCTGAGACTCGAACCTACGCGGACAGAAGTCAGATGGCAGTGATCGGAAAAGTCCACTTGGCTAACTAATACCCAAGTGTAAGGAGGTGGAGATGCGCATCACAAGCCGCAACATCAACAGTAGCTAGGGTGTGATTAAATTAACATGCATATGGAAAGAAAACAATACGAAAGAAAGATATTACACTCGTATTCCACAAAAAAGTACATAGTCCTTAAGAGTGTTCACTGCAAGGTGTGATTAATTTCACCAATGGCACGCTATGTTGCTTTCAATTGCGCCGAGAATATTACTTAGAAAGACCCGGAATTATAAAACTGGGTCAAACAAAGGAGCTTATCTAGGTACACCTGTATGTACGAGGTAAGGTATACGCGTGCTATGACTTGAATAACAACTCAAACAGAACAGCTAGTTACGAGATAAAACATTTTATCGGAAAGTAAAAGAAAAGGAAGAATAGACCAGAATGGCCTCGCAATGGGGCGGATTACTTCCAGTTTCCATTCGCTTGGATCTTTTTCTTACACTTATTGTCATCATTACGGGTAAGTCGCAGTAAGTTGTTTGAAAATGGCGAATCACGACTAGGCTAACAGGTATAACTACCGGTACTACAATGTTATATGTTTAACTGTCTGGAAAACAAATTGGTAGATGTCCAAGTCTGATTTTGTTTATCACAGAGATAACATGAACTGTGTTTGTTAAGAGCATATTTTAGAACCTACTGTCGGAATTCAACAAGTATATTGTTTTAATGTGGGTCATACAAGGACAAAAAATAAAATATTTGATTTTGGGCGAACTCGTCAACACCTTCCACACTAGTGTCATTATCGATAAATACAGATGCTACGATTAACTCCGCCTCGCCAGGGGCCCATAGTATTAACGGTGCTGACGACGATACAAAGTATTGTGCTTTTCAGACCAATGCTTAACCTCAATCTACCAACCGCTTAAATTTTCATTGCTGTCATGGCAATCCAATCGAAACTTGCCGCTGTAATGAATCTGGTAATCTGGCATTATCGGTCGGTGATGCAATCAAATGAGCGGAGTTCGAATCCACTATCCGAATATATGTTTAACTGAATTTGCTGTGTGTGTGTGTGTGTGTGTGTGTGTCTGTGATTTGGAATTTTAACGTATCTTTAACAATTTTGTAGTCATATTGCTACGATGTCTGGAGTGTGGCAGTTTATAGTCCTGAGACATTCTTGCCGCAGACATTTGGCATGATGTCGCACCCAGTCGCATTATCCTTACACCAGACAGACCATCCCTAACACTAACCTCTTATTGCTAAGCGCCAAGCGCGGCAGCTAATTGTACCATTTAAAAAAATAGTCTACTCCCTACAACCCCTAGACCACCGAAGTGGTCAATATATGCACTATACTAAATAAGGGAAATTATTTTACATGAACATTTCCAACATTTAAAACGTGCATTCCGGCTGATGTAAAACATTCCAACAGACTTGCTAACAACACGAGATTTTTCGGAATAACTATATTGGGCGCCGTGTACAACATACCATGTCCTGAGAAATGGCGTTAAGCCCACCAGCACCACAACAACCAGGAAATTTCCGAGATTCGCTAAACTTCAGGCTGTATAGGTAATTCACTTTTAAATAAGATAATGGGTGTATCACTTGGTCGCAATTTACCCTCTGAAGTCTCTTTAAATTAATTTTTTTTAAAAAAGGAAAATATAAAAAAATGTGAGACCGTGTACCTTGAAGATAGGCCATACCTGTGATAATCTGTATTCCTTTCAAACAAACTTGCAGTTCAAACGAAAGACAGGTTTATTGACGAAAAAGTGTAGTGTATGGTTATGGACCAAAACTAATACTACAATTTTAGTCACGTAGTACTATATGGTCCCGATGAATAATACAATAGTTTAAACCAGTAGCATGGTCGTTAAAGCTTCCTTTCCCCTTTTTACAAATTGGAGTGTATTTTTTGTAACTATTCACACTTAGGTTTCTCTTGAATCGTTTTCAATCCTATTTCACAGAAACCATGCATTAAACGTTGACAGGCATGGAAAGCCTATGTGGATGGCATAACTAGATATTTTAAAAAATTACTTAAGAGACATGTACAATTTTATCATGTTTATACCCTCCCCACTTTTGGGGTAATAAAACCTTTTCAGTCAAAATACACCTATACGCCATCTGATATAAGTCATTGAAATATAAAGATATTTCTTTATAAGTAAATAAATGACCTAAGTAGATTTTACGGCCACATTAAAATTTTTTTTTTGGTATTCTTCTTTTTCACTCTTTGGACATGACTAGTCAAAACTTAGTAGGCCTAAGCGTTGGTGTTCTCTGGTTTGGTTTGGTGATTTACGGGGCAGTAACATGCTGAGTGAATTGGAGTGTCCAAGAACAGACCACGGTTTTTAATATGTATGTATGTAGGTAGGTAGGTAGGTAGGTAGGTAGGTATGTGCGTGCGTGTCCACTTGAAAACAGTCCAATATCATCGCCGTAGAAGGAGGCTTTTGTTAGCATTTTAGTTTTGTTGTATTTTGAATTTCATTTTTTTTAAAAACAAAATGGGTAGGGCGACAGTATTGTATAATCATTTTGGTGTAATTATTCTTCGGCACGGTGAAGACGTCATTATTCACTTTCAAATTATTTGCTTGACTGTATAACTCTCTTCCCACTCCCAACCCCAATAAAATTGAATTTTCATGAAGTGACTGGCGCGCACTACCATTGGTGGTTTCTTAGCTCCTGTTACGTGCCTGTTCGACATAACTATAAACTGCCACACTGTAGACATCGTAGCATAATGAATAAAAAATTGTTGAAGCTACGTTAAATATTCAGATATCACACACACACACACACACACACACATCACCGAGGATTAATAATTATGTTTTTTTTGTATATTATCATTAAATCTTTTGTGCCATGGGAACCTATTATTTATCAGTCTGTCATCAAGTTACGTAATCGAAACCCCAAAGAAAATGCAAGCACATGTATACAATAATGTGAACGAAAACCGCTCCTGTGGCCTAGTGGTTAGAGCGTCCGCCTCGGATGTGGAAGATCGCGGGTTCGATCCCCGGTCAAGTCATACCAAAGACTTACAAAAATGGTACTAACAGCTGCCTCGCTTGGCGCTCAGCATAAAAAGGTCAGTGTTAGAACTGGTCGGTCTGGTGTCAAAATAATTTGACTGGGTGGGACATCATGGTACATATCTGCGACATGATGCCCCAGTGCTAGACATCACTATAAACTGCCACACTGTAGACATAGTTTTTTCATGTCTGAATTTTTTTAAAGCTACGTTGAAAATCAAAATCACACACACACACACACACACACACGCAATAATGTGAACGCATTTAGCTAGCAGTGTCGTCTGTCATCAAGTTAAGTAACGGAATTCCCCAAAGAAAATTCAAGTACATATAAAAATAATGTAAACGTTTTTAGTTGGTATTAGACATTATCATGCAGTAATAAAAGAAGTTCTAGTTTAAATGTAACAGAATAAGCTTTGAATAATTTTTAATGTGTGTGTGTGTGTGTGTGTGTGTGTGTGTGTGTGCCTATCTTACGGTTGTGTACAACACTTGTAAACAAAGCTTTAAATTCGATGAATATTACGTTTAATTATGACTTAATTTATTTTGTATATGCGGGGTCATATAATAATGCACTTTCAGTGACCTTTTGTTCTAGAAACAAGATCAAATGCACAGAAGACCACAGGGTCTGTCATTAAAATTTTACACACACAAGAAGCACGTGTCGCTGTATGAATATTGTGAGGATTTAAACCGGAGCTAACCTCAACAATGTTAATGGTTAAAGAAGTATGTTTGTTTATCATATATAAATAAAAGAAGAAAAATACGTTGTAGTTCTAGTACCATATGAACTCTAACTCCTTTTAACAAATCAATACAATTCTGTTGAAAAGATATACTAGCTATAGAATACAAGTAACGAGTAAGAAACAGAAAGGCATATAATGGCTTGTGTTATTCATATCTCGTTAAGAACCCTAGTAATCGAAAACGATGCATCAATCCAAGGAACGGAATGCCAATTTGGAAGGAAAAATTCTAATTTATAAAAAGTCATACTATTTTATTTTTATTGGGCGTAACAGGAAAATGATTTACACAAATTTATATTCTTAATATACCTGTGCAGATTGAATTTCCAATAAAGTTTTACAAAGCCCATTTTTCATTGTTGTACGTTAAATTTATAATATTTTAATAAAGATTGATTGTAGCTTAAATGCAGCAACAAGTCGAATATAGTATAAAACATACTGCAAAAATACCTTCTGTGTTCTAAGTTAGCGAAAAGATAATCATCCATTACATTTACCTTTATCACAAACGCGATGCTGTCATTTTCCGCATCTATTATAACATAAAGCAAGTTGGCGAGACCTGATATGCCTGTGATTTACACAAGGATAAAACAAACGTCACACCCAACACAGTTCAGTTTGTATTATAACAAAATATATCCGACAGAATTGTCACAATATAAACTTTTTTTAATAAATCAATCAGAAATTTGCGCAAAAGTATATACCAAACACCTTTATTAAAGCTTACAATAAAACTTTTTGCGCCAAATGTCATCGAAGACGAGACGCGCACGAGACTCCATTAGCAATGCACTTAACACATTCAGACTGCGTCTTTTCTAAAGTCCATAATTCTATTTGGGTCCAAAAGTCCGATTGCTCAGGTGATTTATATAAAGGTTTAAGTGTAGGAAAATTATTTATTTCAACCCTTTGTGTTTGCGGTATGGAAGTGAAGATGACATTTATGTCGTCTGAAGGAAAAGTTCTAGGCGTATTCAGTACTATATTTGGGTGATAAGGGGCCCGAATGTGATGTCAAAATTCGCCTCGCCCTTCCCCTAAAAAAACCCCTCCGTTTTACGGCCTTGCAGCCCTCTACGAACGCCTACACCATTTGGAGATTTTGGAGGTCTCACTGTACTAACTCAGCTGCCATAGTAAACTTTTGCTAACGCCTTGTTAGTAACAAATAACTTGAAATTTCTGAATGTTCATGATCGAACCTATAGATATCAGTACAGAGGCATCCTTGATGATACCTTTTCTGTGGAGGAAACATTCTGAACTATGGTATTTCCTAGACCTACACGTGTTGGAAACCTATGCTTTCAGCTCCACACCAAAGAGTCAGGTGCTTATTTCAGTAACGAGTTTTCTTTTCCAAACTGAAGTCTGTAACAAGACATAGATTCCATCAATAAAACACTCATTATGTTTTTTATTTTATAGTTAAAACAGATAAGCTCTCAAATTATTATTTTTACTAAAACTTACTTCGTTATCAACCAATCCTGGCAAGTCAAACCCATATACTTTATATTTTATCTTCACCCATTTCTATACTGCTTCCCATTCTTCCATATCATTTGTTTAGTGTGTCTTGGAGCAACTGTATCATTGATCTGTCTTTAATCCAGCCTTGCATGCACTAAAACTATTATAAAACAAGGTCGTCCTCTTGCTTAGGTTTCCTTATTGTTAAGCTTTGTCATATACACGCGGACAGTTTTACCGAATTGATATGCATTATCACGCTGTCAGTACATTCAGTCATATAATGTGTCTAGTTATTTAGTTACCAATTTTTATTGTTATGCCGATAAATTGTTATATCAATTATGACTTGCATATATTTGAAGTGACATGTTGCTCTGCTTTCGAGAGGTGCCCATACCGAAGTTGCAGAACCTGTGATATTGAATACCTCACTTGTGCAGTCAAGTGTTGTCAATTGTCAATCTACATTTATTGTTGTGGAGAATATCCGAATGGAGAGGACAAAACACAAGATGAAAGGTGATAACTCATTTCTCTATTTGAGAGAGAGAGAGAGAGAGAGAGAGAGAGAGAGAGAGAGAGAGAGAGAGAGAGAGAGAGAGAGATTACCATCAGATTTACTCTCTATAAAATGTGCATGTCATTTATAGGGCAAATTATTATTATTATTATTATTATTATTATTATTATTATTATTATTATTATTATTATTATTATTATTATTATTATTATTATTATTATTATCCACTCCTCATCATTATCACCATTATTATTAGCAGCAGCTTTAGTAGTAGTAGTTAGCAGTGATAGTAGTTAGTAATATTAAAAGTTGTAGTTGGTAGTAATTGTTGTTGATTATTTTATTATGTTTGTTAAATTTGGCAACATTTTACAATTATTTTTGGTTTCACATTCATGGTCACTAGTAAGTGTACTTGCAAACAAATAATGACAGTGTAAGTGTTGTGTAATTCACAAACAAATAATGACAGTGTCAGTGATGTGTAATTCACAAACAAATAATGACAGTGTCTGTGTTGTGTAATTCACAAACAAATAATGACAGTGTCAATGTTGTGTAATTCACAAACAAATAATGACAGTGTCAGTGTTGTGTAACTCACAAACAAATAATGACAGTGTCAGTGTTGTGTAATTCACAAACAAATAATGACAGTGTCATTGTTGCATAATTCACAAACAAATAATGACAGTGTCATTGTTGTGTAATTCACAAACAAATAATGACAGTGTCAGTGTTATGTAATTCACAAACAAATAATGACAGTGTCAGTGTTGTGTAATTCACAAACAAATAAAGACGGTGTCATTGTTGTGTAATTCACAAACAAGTAATGACAGTGTTGGTGTTGTGTAATTCACAAAGAGTTTATAATATTTGTGATACAGAATGCTCAGAAAATATACAATTATTGCAATTTTTACAGTTTAGCATAATGATTTTTTAAGGAAACATGGATCAGTTTATGAGCCTAGTTAAAATGAAGTGTTACTCATTATTTTGTGTTTTTGCCAACAATGATACAGCTAAAAACCAGTCACATAATGAAGTAATGTAGTTTTTGTTTACTCTTATATATTCATTATATATCTTTTGATGCAACTAATTAAAAAGAATTCATTTTTTTATGTCTTATATTCCTTATTGGAGGATGACCACACAAAATGTCTGTCAGATACAAAATGATGTGAAGTCATTATATAGTATTGCATAATATTGAAAATTCTCAAAGAAGCTTTCATTAAAATGTTTTAGTTTCACTTGCATCATATGAACTTAACTAACATTGAATTTGAATATATTCAAAATGTTAGTGCATTATTAGCAAGATGATATTTTTATTATTATTATTATTATTATTATTATTATTATTATTATTATTATTATTATTATTATTATTATCATCATTATTATTATTATTATTATTATTATTATTATTAGTAGTAGTAGTAGTAGTAGTATTAGTAGTAGTAGTAGCAGTACATTATTAGCAATATGATATGTTTGACATGGATACCAAATGTATTGAAGGCCAGTGAAAGTTGAGAAATCAAGGTCACCTTGGCTTTCATTGTCATTGCCCTTTGAGTTCCGAGTTCTTTGATATGATTTAAATCACACGAGAGAATATTGGAAGACAGATTAACTACAAATGTCTTTTCCTCTTCTTCTACATCAGCTATTTTGACCAGACCACAAATCTTTTAAACACATTTTTCGTAGAACTTCCTTTATAATGTGACATCATATATAAATCCAAATGTTACCAGTCATTTTCAGCTGTTATTATACTCTTGTCTCTTTCATCTCAGTGGAATCACCAACATTACTATTTGTATATCTATGTTTGACTCTGCTGTAATGATTTGAACAAAACCATTCTACATCATTTTTTCCACACATTTTGGTACCATTTTAAAGGTGCAATAGGAAGTGAAGACATCATCTAAGGCTAAGAATCATAAATCGAATTACACACCATATATAAAGAAAATATTTAGTACAGTTTGAGGTGTATATTTGATTGCATTTTGATAATTTTCAGCTGCTAAAAAAGACTACCATTTTTTCACATGCCAAAAAATATTGGCTTGAAAATTCACAACAGTCAAACTGTTTAACCTTAATTTACCTGGAAAAATTACATTTATAGAATTAATACCTCTGAATTGCCAAATTAATTTATATCTTCAAATAACCAAAATATTTCCAGCTGAAATATTGTTTTTTGTTTCTTTATTCTTTTCATGAATGCATTTATTTTTATTTTTTCATGGTCTAAGACACTTTTCTTTCTTTATCTCTCTCTCTCTCATTTTAATCTATAGTTTTCATTCTTTTTATTTGTTTGTATCTTTCTGAGACTGCATGTTTTCTTTCATTGTTCACATATGAGAAATCACAATAAATATGAGCAATTTGTATTGTATACCCCTTAATTATATTTGCTTAGTTGTTATGTTTTTACTTCCCTACCCATTGTGATATAAAATAGTAGATTAATTCAGCCAGTGATTAGAGGTACAGTTTGACATTTATCAATATCACATTTGGTAATGTCCACTTGTGCAAGTTTTATTTTTACTTAGCACATGGTATAACTGTGGGTTACCAAAATTGAGAAGATGGAAAAGATCAGATGAGAAAACTGCCATCATACACTTAAAATAATACAGTACAAATTATTTTTTCAGACCTTCAAGCTTTCCTGTGTCCATCGTCCTTGGTATGGGTGCAGCCATCATCCTGATAATTTTGCTCACGTGCATACTGTGTGTAATACATACTAAAAAGGCAAAGACACACAGGATAAACACTCACAGTGGAGCTAATAGAGGTGTGTAGTCTTTATTTATAAATGCCTTTCTTTGTAATTATATGTGGAATTTGTAAATTAATATTATCATTTCTTTGTGGATTCTCCATGTTGTCTGCTTCTGTAATGTTGAGAATAGAAAACAGCTTTTTTCTATACTAGCTAAAATAAACTGTATCTTGCATCCGATAGATTGTTTATTCTTTCTAATACTGAGCTTTGAAAATGTAAGAGATACATTTAAATGTGTGGAGACAAACAATGCCACAAATGTGAATGAAGCAAAGTGTGAACCTCCTAAATATACAGAGGACTGATGTTATTCAGGGGAAAGAAATAGAACCAGAGAAATGGTGAGCAATTTGTTCATGTAAATGTGCCCCCCCCATTGTACCACTACTCCATAATGGAGATAAATTTATAGTAAAATAATTTCACATAGATTATGAAAACAGCCTGAGTAGAGTGATTTTTCAACATGTTCACTGCAGTCTACTAAAAACTGTAAGTGTAGTTTCATTCACACAATTCTAGCATGCATTGCCATACAGCTGTAAGTTAGAAAGGGAAATAACTCTTACAAAAACCTAGGGAGCACAAAGATATGTCAATATGTGCATCTTTAGATGATGATGAGCATAATACTTTTAAAGTTTCACAGCTACCCATTAAAGATTACAAGACAAATTCCAGGACTAGTTGCACAAATGAGACTATCATACACTGCTTTGAGGAAAAAAATGCGCAGTAACTTGCCAGAAATGTAAGGAACAAAGTAAATGGTCTGTATCCACACCCTCAGGCCATACTGAATGGTCTGTATCCACACCCTCAGGCCAACTGAATGGTCTGTATCCAAACCCTCAGGCCATACTGAACTATCATACACTGCTTTGAGGAAAAAAATGGGCAGTAACTTCGCCAGAAATGTAAGGAACAAAGTAAATGGTCTGTATCCACACCCTCAGGCCATACTGAATGGTCTGTATCCACATCCTCAGGCCAACTGAATGGTCTGTATCCAAACCCTCAGGCCATACTGAATGGTCTGTATCCACACCCTCAGGCCAACTGAATGGTCTGTATCCACACCCTCAGGCGATACTGAATGGTCTGTATCCATACCCTCAGGCCATACTGAATGGTCTATATCCACAGCCTCAGACCATACTGAATGGTCTGTATCCACACCCTCAGGCCATACTGAATTGTCTATATCCACACCCTCAGGCCATACTGAATGGTCTGTATCCACACCCTCAGGCCATATTGAATGGTCTGTATCTACACCGTCAGGCCATACTGAATGGTCTGTATCCACACCCTCAGGCCATACTGAATGGTCTGTATCCACACCCTCAGGCCATACTGAATGGTCTGTATGCACACCCTCAGGCCATACTGAATGGTCTGTATCCACACCCTCAGGTCATATTGAATGGTCTATATCCACACCCTCAGGCCAACTGAATGGTCTATATCCATACCCTCAGGCCATACTGAATGATTTGTATCCATACCCTCAGGCCATACTGAATGGTCTGTATCCACACCCTCAGGCCAACTGAATGGTCTGTATCCACACCCTCAGGCCATACTGAACTATCATACACTGCTTTGAGGAACAAAATGGGCAGTAACTTCGCTAGAAATGTAAGGAACAAAGTAAATGGTCTATATTCACACCCTCAGGCCATACTGAATGGTCTGTATCCACACCCTCAGGCTATACTGAATGGTCTATATCCACACCCTCAGGCCATACTGAATGGTCTATATTCACACCCTCAGGCCATACTGAACTATCATACACTGCTTTGAGGAAAAAAATGGGCAGTAACATCGCCAGATATGTAATGAACAAAGTAAATGGTCTATATTCACACCCTCAGGCCATACTGAATGGTCTGTATCCACACCCTCAAGCCATACTGAATGGTCTATATCTACACCCTCAGGCCATACTGAACTGTCTGTATCCATACCCTCAGGCCATACTGAATGGTCTGTATCCACACCCTCAGGCCATACTGAATGGTCTATATCCACACCCTCAGGCCATACTGAATGGTCTATATCCACACCCTCAGGCCATACTGAATGGTCTGTATCCATACCCTCAGGCCATACTGAATGGTCTGTATCCACACCCTCAGGCCAACTGAATGGTCTGTATCCACACCCTCAGGCCAACTGAATGGTCTATATCTATACCCTCAGGCCATACTGAATGGTCTGTATCCATACCCTCAGGCCATACTGAATGATCTGTATCCACACCCTCAGGCCATATTGAATGGTCTGTATCCACATCGTCAGGCCATACTGAATGGTCTGTATCCACACCCTCAGGCCATACTGTTTACATTGTTTCATGGTAATCCATCTAAAACAACTGGACTGCTTTTGCTAACAAAATTGTGTCATATACTGCATTAAGCTAACAGACAAAAAAGGCAATAACTCTGTGAAACATTGCAGAAGCGTGGTGATTTGTTGCAGTGTTCATCATCAGGTGATCATAATATTACCAGGTTTCATTGCAAACCATCAAGAATTGTAGTACTAGTTGCATTCACAAGATTACATCATGTGCTACCACAAAACAAAAAATGGCAATAGTTCTAACCAGAATCGATGGAGCAAAGTGGTTTGTGGACACGTCAATCTTTAAGTGATGACCATAATATTTACCAAGTCTCATGGCAACCAATTGCAACAGGAGTTACTTCCTATATAACCGCAAAATATTTTAGCATTCTGCTTCCAATTGGGGGTATATTTCAGCGAACTGTTCAAGTTTTCATATTTCACATTTATTGTTAAATATCAGGAAATGAATGGTTTTGAAAAAAAGAACTTGAAAACTGAACGAACTCCACAATATAAGTAGAGCTGTGAATGATCAGCAATTAGATTCAAAGTTACAAGTGCCATAAATATCTTAAACTTTGTCCACAGATAAGACCTTGACATTGATGTCTTACTAGTGAAATGCTTGAGTTATTGCATTATTTCCTTTTTTCTCATGTAAAAGTGATAGATTTTTCAGTCTGACTTCATTGTTTGCTAATGATTAATTGAATCTAAGGCTTGCACTGTTTTTCCACCAATAAAAAATGGCATCACTTATATTGTTTGCATAACGACCAGTTCTATAATTATCCAACGATTAAAGAACTAGTTAATATCTTCATACAATTCAACATCAGTTTGATTTACACTTGGATGAATTTGCTATGCCTTTTTGGTTTGCCTTTTTGAAGGTGAGATATTATAATACCACCTACCCTTGTGCTGGCGACTGCACATATAGAAACATATACATCTGTACACCAACACTGTTGAATGCCAACCATTTTTTTCCCTAGTTTCTAGGCAACAGTGAGTTTCATAGCACCTGCCCTTAGTGGAAGGGACTAAAATTGGTACAAACACGTTTTGTACATTCTTGGTGAAGTTTTGTTTTTGTACGCAGTAACAAAAATGCTATGTTCTTGTTTACTAGTAATTTAATATATGCAAATAGGATTCCTGTATTATTGATGTTAATAATCCATTATCTTTTCTTTCTGTACCTTGGTATGTTTTGACACACACACACACATCATCCGAGTCAACAGTAGATTAAGATTTGCAAGTTGGATTGATTGCAGTGGTCTTGGGTAAATCTTAGGAAAATTCAGATGAAACATAAAATTAAGTTAGATGTTATTTTCCCTTTGTATTTTTAAATTCAGTGAAAAGATACATGTTCCTTTAGTACTGAAGAAGGATGTTGAAGGACAGAAAGACAATTACCTGTTCAGTTAAATGTTGGAAAAAAAATTTAATTTTTATCTTCTTTCTTGAAAGTAATCTGCTCACAAACAAAATCCGATAATTTAATTAAATTTTGATATGTTGATTACAGTTCTTTGGAATTTGCCAAACATATGCTTGACATGTACAACGAGACTGACCTTTTGACCCACTATAGAATATCCAGGTTGGTGAATAAGAATTTTTGTTAAGCCATAGGAACTTCATGTCCAGATTTGGTGTAATATTTGTTTAAACAAAATCCCATACACTGGATTGTTGCTACAGGTGTGAATGGCTTTGTGGCTTTTGTAAACAGTATACTGGCCAGGACCAGATGCAAGGGAACTAGTTTACTGCCTCAGTCAAGTTTGAAACCATTCAGTTCATGGCTAAAGAGGGATTCCCAATTACAGTCAACTCATTTGCATAAAGGCATAGGAAAGACAAAGTGAAATACTTCTTGCACAAGCAGAAATAAATGTTACTAACTATGGCATTGTACTAAAGCACAGCAGCAACAAACAGTAACAAGTTTTTTTTTATCAGCAATTTCTAAACCACTGCAACTTAAATGATTCTGTTCCAAAATTATGAAAGCAGATTAGTAATTAAATGTGGAACTATCATATGGTTATAGGTGCATGGAACTACCTCTATACTGGTTTACTGCATTATTTATTGTACGTTACATTGTCGGTAATTTCCTTCATCATTAATGGGGGCAACTACAGGTGCTCAAAGACAATTATGATTATGGTTGCAATTTGTTTGGAAAACATGATTAAAATTATGATTGCAGGGGTATGATTACTATTGTGGTTGCTTTGTATTTGCTTGTTGTCTTTTTGTTGTTCTGGGCAGATATACATTTCAACTTCAATAAAGCGATGTTTGAATCAAATTAAATATGTCCTGTCTTGTCTATGCATTTAAATTACAGAAATTGGTTGAATGCAGAAGGCATATTGAATAATTTATTTTCTAAATAAACAATGACAAAGCCATACAATAAGTCTTTTAAATGGGCCTTCTTAATATCTCATTCAAGCTGTATAAACTTGGCATTCTGCTCTGAAGCCAAGTAAAGTAAATTTATTGGAAGTCTTTTTGACTGCTAACTTATATCTGATGAAAGACTTCCTAATTGAACATGAAGTTTCAAATTAACAAATTGTTAACTACAATTATAAAACACAATATATTTGTAGAAAATTAGCTTGTATGCTGGCCAACTAAAATTTCCCATTCCTTATTGCAATATTCAACATTCAACGCCTTTTGCTTATGGAAAATTTTATTATTCTTACAATTATTAAGAATATAATTAGTGAATTTTTTTGTTGTCAGGTATATGTTTATGATCATCATTACACTAAGTGATTAAAATTACCATTATAGAGCTTCTGAAATCAGGGATTAGGATTAGGATTACAACTCACACTGTAATCAATTACAGTCAGTTACAATTACAATATAAATTGGCCTCATGCTGGTCCATCAATAAGGAATGTGTGGAAATTCCAGATTAATGTTGTTATGAGTTAAATGATATTAAGGGCATGTTTTTATTTTTCATATAAAAGTAATTAAAACAATTTATTTTTACAACAGTTCATTTATCACAATATAATTTTGAATAATGAAAGTATAATTATTTTTATTATCTTTTTATCAAATGTTTAACAGATGTCACATATGCCAATGTAAGATATTCTGGCCAAATAAAACCTTTGGCAAATTTTTGAATTATTTAGTTTTTATTTTTAACTTGTATGTAATAATACAGCTGTATATGACATTCCTTTGAAAGACAGCAAATCATCCTAAAATTTTGAGGAGAGTTCACTCAATATTTTCTCATTTCTCATGTTTTATGCTTATTGGATGTGCAGCAGCACTCTCGGATAAATATCTTACCTGGGGATAAAAGTTTCAATAGTGTAAATAGTAAATTATAGATTTCAGTGTTAATACAACAATTAACATAATCATTGCAGTGGCTTCTACTATAAAGCACTGGCTGAGGAACTCCAATTTTTGTTTGAGCTGAGATATTTTATTTATTTTATCTCAAGATAAATCCTTTTTTAAAACAATATATAATGAGTATAATATGTAACAGAGCAAGATATTTGTTCAGCAATTGACTAGGTGGGAATTTATAAAGAAAGAAAGAAACATCATTCCCCATTACCTTGCTGGCCCCTAACAATCTTGTGGTACACTGGGGTTCTTATTGCAGCATATTAAGAACTTTTTGTTGTATCTAGCTTTAACTGGAGTTAACATTTCAAGGTAAAATGAGAGCAGGTGAGATGTGGGAGTGGTTTGTAGAAATGACTATAGACCTTTGAATTTCTATCACTGTAGAAAGAAAATGACAAAATATTGAAAAATGGGTGGTGGATCAATTCAATACATTCATATACAGTATGTATTAAAGTTAAAGTTGCATTTTTAAGAACAATGCTACATCATATTCACTGCTGTAAATAGCAGTGAAATGATAGTTGCAACCTGAATTACCACACTTTTGGGTATTTGTATACGACCCATTTTGCTACAATACATGAAAAATATTTGTTCATTTTATTTTCAGCAATCAATTTATAGATTAGTAAATAGTTAAAAACTGCACTGTTTATGGTTATTTTAAAATAAAACATTTAGAATTGAAATATTAAGAGACTATGGCATAAGATATGTGACCATGTGACCATAAGATATAAGACCATGGCATAAGATGTGACCTTGACCTTGGAAATGGAGTCAAACTTATTTTTTTTCATGTTGGATTTATAAAAAATTATTCTGGATTACTTGGAACTGCTGTCCATACACTATTGCCTAGATTCATGACACTTTGTGATATACATCTTGAAGTGCTCTTATCACATAAATAGGTCACTGACCCACATCTCATGTTTCATTAAAAGTTATTAAATGTTGAGTTGTTTTTTCTTCTCAAGTACTGTTCATGCCAGAATCATGCAAGTAATTGACTGTTTACATATGCATCTCTACTAGTGCCACATCCATACTACAAATGAATGCTAATGTGACCTACAGTTTTCACTGTTCATTGGCTTCGGTTGAGTCTTTTAGTTTGGTTCATGAAAAGAGAGTTGTGATTAATCAGCTCATCATTGTTTTGAATTTAATCATTAATTAAACAAAATATATTTTGAAAAATTATTAGGTCTTTGCATAATTTCAGCATCATTGTACCATAAATTCTGTAATATGGCACTTAAATTTGGCATTTAGGCTACTCTGCATATGCCAAAACATACAAAATGGATGTGCACAAGGGTATGGATCAGCCAGTCGTGCATAAAGAAGGTAATGCATCTTTAAGTCTTTTTCACATTATTATGGGAAGAATCAAAGGCATTATATATTTGTGTCTGTGTTATTGAATCAAACTTGAGTCCATCCCAAAAGTCTGGGAACATGCCTCCTAAAAGCTGCCAAGGTGAAACCATCTTCCATGACTGAGGTCATTAAGATTCAATTAGCAAAGCCAGGGTTAAAATTTAAAAGAGATTTTATGTGTGCTACTTTTTGTAACTTTTTGACACAAAGAAACCTATCAAAAAGCAAACTTTTTTGTTAAGTTTTACCTAAAATTTGTATATTCAGGATTTCCTTGGATTATTATATACCAATACCTTGTCTAATAGATGATCCCTCAATATCAATACCTTGTCTAACAGATGATCCCTCAATATCAATACCTTGTCTAACAGATGATCCCTCAATATCAATACCTTGTCTAACAGATGATCACTCAATATCAATACCTTGTCTAACAGATGATCACTCAATATCAATACCTTGTCTAACAGATGATCAGAGTCAGAGTGCAACATAAGCAACCAATCTCTTCTTGCCATTTTTATAAGAATTTGACTTGTAATAAGTTTAATGAGTTAATCATTAAGTAATTATTACTTTTTTGAAGAAATGATTAACCATTAATTATTCATAACCATAAAGGTGTTTTGCACTCTGTGATGAGAAGACATATCTTGATGTGTATCTTGTTGCAGAAATAGGTGGTAACCTGGGTGGTCAAGTGATATAAAGTGCAAACCTGAACTGATCACTGCCATCTCATCTCCATCCACATGGGTTTGAGTCTTGGGCACAGCCAATGTGGCTATCTGAGGAAACTTGCAAGTAGCTTCCTGTGTTTTGTTTTTGTTTGTACTGGGGTTTTCCCTCATTTCTCTCTTTACCAGTTATTGTGGCTGACATGAATGACCTATCATGTGCTGAAAACTAGCATTAAACCAACAACAACAGAAATAGGTCACTGTGACCTATTTATAATGTTTTAAGGATTTCATTAAAATTGTGCCTTTCAAGTTTCCTTATTCCTCCAAATTCTTTTAAGCTTGGCCTTTGTTTCAATTGTGCCAATTCATTGTTCAGGTGTTGTTTAAGTTCAAGTGATGAAACTTGATAACTGGATGTATCATTGTTACTACAGGGCCCTTAAAACCAAGTCACCGTAATCTACATATTATGTTCTAATAACATTAGTAAAATATTTGTGTTTATGATTACCAGAAGTCTGGGATTATTTTTTAAAATCTTGTCAAGGATAAGAATAGCATATCAATAGACGATAATGTAAGTCAATATGTTTGTCTGTAACCTGCATACTGGAAATACAAAATTTATATCAACAAAGAAAATGACACCACTGTTGCAAGGACATACATTCTAAAGATAAAAAGGCCATCAAGCTGATATGCCTTTCTTGGAGTCATTAATTCTAGTTTTGTTTGCATCCTACCATATTCTGAAGGTGCGTTCTTGCCAAGGCTTAGGGATATAGGAATAAGTACATGTAGATTTATTCCATGATATATTGTATATTGTAATATGATACCACCAACAGTTAACTGGCATGTTGTATATATGAATGAGTATTACAGTTACTTGACTAAACTGCATATTTTTCGTGTCATTACTTCAGGCAGTGGTTTTAATTAAGGTAATTCTAGGGATGCTGTCTTTTACTCCAAAGTTACTTAAAGCTTGTGACTCTCACAATACCTAGCTTCTTGGGGTGGACAATAATGGACAATGATGAACAAATGGTGGACAATGATGGACAATTGGTGGACAATGATAAAAAGCCTTTCAAGCATATTCTGAGATCAATGGTTTCAAAAATGTAATACAAAATAGCATTAATTTGTTTAATATATAATTGAAGCTGACATAATAAATGCTCTAATTTCATCTATTTTGTCTTGCATGCAATGTTTCAATAGGTAGGTAATTAGGTGGATGAGTTGGTATGTAGGTAGTTATTTGGGTGAGTTGGTAGGTAGGTAATTAGGTGGGTGAGATGGTAAGTAGGTTACAAGGTACAGTAGTTAGTTGGGTGAGTTGGTAGATAGGTGGTTGAGTTGGTATACCTGTAGTTGCTTTTCATAATATATTCGTACAACACTGATCATTAGTGCCAGTTAAAAGCTAAAATTTAAAATTGTTAAATGATTCAAAATTCTAATATAAAGACGAAAAGTCGCAAAAGAAAATCATAAAGTTCAAAGGGATACAGATCACTTTAGTTGGCAAAAAATATTTACAATGGCTACTACTGAAATTAGAGGTCTGCTGTGTAATCAATGACTACACTCTGGTATTACATAAGAATGACACAAACCAATGAAACTATCAATAAGTATAATAAACTGCATATAACAAAAATATTTTTTCAAGCAAATCACCCCACCCACCCATATTTCCATGAGATTGGCTCTTCTTTTTCTGTGAACACTATGCCGGTATAGTGCAGCTGAAGAGTGAACACTATGCTGGTAAAGTGCAGCTGAAGAGTGAACACTATGCTGGTATAGTGCAGCTGAAGAGTGAACACTATGCTGGTATAGTGCAGCTGAAGAGTGAACACTATGCCGGTATAGTGCAGCTGAAGAGTGAACACTATGCCAGTATAGTGCAGCTGAAGAGTGAACACTATGCTAGTATAGTGCAGCTGAAGAGTGAACACTATGCTGGTATAGTGCAGCTGAAGAGTGAACACTATGCTGGTATAGTGCAGCTGAAGAGTGAACACTATGCCGGTATAGTGAAGAGTGAACACTATGCTGGTATAGTGCAGCTGAAGAGTGAACACTATGCTGGTATAGTGCAGCTGAAGAGTGAACACTATGCTGGTATAGTGCAGCTGAAGAGTGAACACTATGCTGGTATAGTGCCGCTGAAGAGTGAACACTATGCTGGTATAGTGCAGCTGAAGAGTGAACACTATGCCGGTATAGTGCAGCTGATGAGTGCTGCAACATGTGCATGAACAGGCTGCATTTTTTGATGATCTGATGTGTGTGTGTGTGTGTGTGTGTGTGTGTGTGTGTGTGTGTGTGTGTGTAATATGGACATAATTATAAATCTATTCCAGCAAGATTTATTCCACATTAATACTTTTATATCATTTTAAAGTGGAATATCTTTATTATGTAAAATGGTCTAAAATGGGGGATTTTTGTATCATTTTGTTTAAGTATCATGATTTAAATGATTTTCGTTAAATTTAATTTAACATTAGACCACTGTTGCTAATTTGTTGTATATGTTGCTAGTATTTTCCCTTTCTATCCAATATTGGTATCTGAGTTCACATATGACAATGGATTTGGAATCATCCAAACAAAGCAGTGGTTAATATATATATATATATATATATATATATATATATATATATATATATATATATATATATATATATATATATATATATATATATATATATATATATATATTTATATATATATATATATATATATATATATATATATATATATATATATATATATATATTTATATATATATATATATATATATATATATATATATATATATATATATATATATATATATATATATATTTATATTTATATATAGGTCTGCATTACATTTCGGATTAGAAGGTGTCCAGTTAACACAGGGAAGTGCATGGAGTGGCTCATAGAACAAAGCAGAGGTTTTAAACAGAATTATTGATTTCACCAACTATTCCTGCATACGTTGTTTCTTGAGGACCCACAAATTTGTAAGAAAGTGGAGTTCAAATCAATGACAAAATGGGGAAATTGGATACTTTGAATATTATATCAGCAAATAAGAAGAAAAAATGCTGCTATTATGTTGTTTTGGTATCATTATTATTATTATTATTATTATTATTATTATTATTATTATTATTATTATTATTATTATTAATATGTTATTATTAATATCATTATCAGCATCAGCATTTAAATAAATGTTTCCATCCTCATTGGCAACATATGTGAGAAATTAGCAAGTTAAATCAGTTAATAGCTCACTTAAATATTTTCAGCAATACGAAGAATGAATAGAAATGGACAGGAACCAATCGCACTACAAAACAGCTTAGAGATGTCTGTTATAAGAAAGCCCCCACCGTATGTTGAGAATCCTCCACCCTACTGCCAGACTGAGTCAAACATTAACATTTATGGTGATACATTTGAGGATGTGCAGTTACCAGGAACTGCTGAAGAAATCAACAGGTCTCATTCTACCCTTCCTCCTCCATACAGTGAAACTACTAGTACTTTATCAGCGCCAAGAGACACAAACTTTCCAAGATATTAAAATACTTTGTTAATCTTATTGCACACTCGAACACACAGAAAAAAAAGTATGTGTTAAGCCAAATTGCTAGTGCATTGTTAATTTTGTATATAACTGTATATAAGTGAACAAATATTTACATAAATATTTTCTTATGTATTTATATATATATATATATATATATATATATATATATATATATATATATATATATATATATATATATATATATATATATTTTATTCACTTGTTTCAAGGAATTATTCTGTATTTGATTTTGGTTGATACAATAAAGATTTGTCAACTCCAGAAGTCTGATATTGATGAAAATCATTTTTCTAGGCTTGATAAATCTTTCAATCAACTGAAATCGAAAGTCGGTAATTGTATATTATCACCAATTTGGTTATGTAAACCATAAATAATAAACCATACATGCATCTTTTGGAATCTATAATAATTTTTGCTGGTTGGGGAGAAATTCTCATATTAATTATCGCTTGTAAACATTTTATGCATTTCATAGTAATGAAATTCTAGTGTTGCACATGGCTTTTAACATGCTTTTATACCCATTTATATATATATATATATATATATATATATATATATATATATATATATATATATATATATATATATATATATATATATATATATATATATATATATATATATTGATATGGATAAAATGTCTTTTGACAGAAAATATATGGCATGTGTTGATGTTAATGGACAATTTGTTTGTCTGATGTCTTTTTAAATTGAGCAATTGTTTTCTCTATGCAAATCTTCTGGAAAAGTCCTGTGTATAATTTAGACATGTACTGGTACATGTATTAGATAAGCCATATCTAGCATGTAATTCACCATGGCCAAAGGACAGAGGTTATGCTAGTCCACATGAACTTGCAAGTTGTCAAAGAATAAGGATTTGATGCAGAAATATTATGTATATATTGCAAAAGAACCATTCAACATTAGCTAAACAGCCTCAATTAATGCCTTTATCATGGGTCAGTGACATTTCAAACTTCACCTATTTTCTTTTGTTTGTGTTAACTAGTGTCATAAAGCAGTATACTATTCCAACCCAGTGGCATGAAATAGATGCTGATCAGGTGACTATTTGGCATGAAATAGATGCTGATCAAGTGACTATTTGGTGTCAAATAGATGATCATCAGGTGACTATTTGGCATGAAATAGATGCTGCTTAAACCTGTCATGTTGCATCAATCACAATGTGATTAACCCATTTCATGCAAAGAACCACATTTTCATGTCACATACATTTTATATTCATCATAAAATGTCAAAAACTTATTTTAACAATAAAACAAGTGTTGATTTCAAGAAGAAATTGTATGATTTTCCTTTCTCTTTTAACAAATGTGTTGATGTTGATAATTGGAAATTAATTTTATGGGATATTAGTTGTGTATTGATTTTGACTGATGCTCATAAGAACAGAAGTTTTTTTTGAGAAAGGTGGCTATTTTTAGCAAAATATAATATATATTATAGCTAAGAGTAATATATTTTTCTAAGCTGATGATTCAGTGTAAAATAAAAATGCAATGTTATGTGCTCATGTTATACAATGAAAACCATGTAGTACAAATTCTTTTGTTCCACTATTTTTGAACTTGCAGATTTTCAAATGGATAATAAAGTTTTAATAAATAAAGCTATGGTATGAAAATGTATTAGACATGTTTGTATTTTCTTGGACTTTGATTATTAATACACTTCTCTCTCTCTCTCTCTCTCTCTCTCTCTCTCTCTCTCTCTCTCTCTCTCTCTCTCTCTCTCTCTCTCTCTCACACACACACACACACACAATACTAAATGTATTTGCTATGATAAATTATTACAAGGGTGAAGCTAGAGTTAAGGCTATTCATGAGTGAAATGCAATTATTATTTATATTCTGTGTAAATTAATGCTTTAGGTTTAATAAAACTCTTTCTTGCCCACATGTGTTTAGTGTCACTGACTTTGCCTGGTCAAAGGACACTTCCACCATATATGTACTCTTTTGAATAACTGTCAAAGGACACTTCTACCATATATGTACTCTGTTAAAAAACTGTCAAATGGGAAAGAATTTGCAGTTCTCTTATTACCAAAATTTGGAGTATGATGCTCAGGAACTGCCTTATGAGTTATTCTAAATTGAGTGATTTAAAGTGGTCACATCATCAAAGAGAATTTCAGTAGCTAATGATCCATGTTCAGATGGAGAATGATTGTAACTCTGAATGGTTTAACCAGTTTAACTTTGGCTTAGAAAATAATTGTACAAATGAGATAGATATTTTGGATGGCAAAAATTTCCAAAACTGGAGATTTTGTTTTCATGACACATTTAAGGCAGCTAGCATGTGTCACATGAGAATGGATAAATGCCTGGGAAGACAATATACAGATTCTCGCCTTTAATTGATAGAAAGACTAAATACTAACCATGCAAAATGTGAATCTAACAGTGCTAAACAGATCATGAATTCAATCATTTGAAACTCAAAAGGATATGCATGTACAATATTTTTGTGTTAGTGCCCAAGATAAAAAGAAAAACCAAAGATTGTCCTATTAGTAGAAAATTTCACTCCAGACCAGGAAACAACCTCATATTGTAACAAGTGAGAGAACTGAGTGATGTAAAATAACACTAAATAAAAACTTTCAAACGAAAGGTACAGTCTTGTCACAAAAAGACCAAATTCACAATCTGGTACAAAGAAAGAGAAAGCTCTGGTGCTGAATGTAATACATGTTTCTACAGCTAAGAAAAAAATTATTTTTAAACTTGATCAGCTTGCAAGTAGTTCCATAGCAGAAAAAGCAAACAGAAATTCATCACTATGAAATTTTAGAAAAGACATTGACAATTAAATTGGTTTCCATACATGATAGAGTGAAGTAAAGAAATGGAAAATCAAATCAAACATTTATAAGCAGGTTCCCTACAAACTGTAAAAGGCAAAATATGTGTACAAACAACATTTATTATGAGAAGCAATTTTCTTCACATAATTCCTAATTAGTATGACAAATAAATCCATTTTTGAAGTTCAGATTGTCACTTAATCATGTGTGCTCATTCTGAAATAATGTATATGGGGAGGTAACCTATTCAATAGCACTAATAAGTTCACACTGAGAGGTGTAACTGATACATTACATTTTTAAAAGCACATGGCAATAAAAACAATGGCAAATTTAGGGTACTTGTGACAAAAAGAGTACTACATTCAAAATTTTCATGTCGGGTCTTGTGAAAAGAAGATACAGAAAAAGATTAAGAGAAATGAAGAACTGTCAATGTGATGTTCACAGAACACAGTTGAAGTTGTACAATGTGATACTCACAAATCACTATTGGAAATGTGCAATGTGATACTCACAGAACACCATTGGAAATGTGCAATGTGATAATCACAGAACACTATTGGAAATGTGCAATGTTATACTTACAAAACACCATTGGAAATGTGCAATGTGATACTCACAGAACACTATTGGAAATGTGCAATGTTATACTTACAAAATACCATTAGAAATGTGCAATGTGATACAGAACACTATTGGAAATGTGCAATGTGATACTCACAGAACACTATTGAAAATGTGCAATGTGATACTCACAAAACACCATTGGAAATGTGCAATGTGATACAAAACACCATTGGAAATGTGCAATGTGATACAAAACACCATTGGAAATGTGCAATGTGATACTCACAGAACACTATTGGAAATGTGCAATGTGATACAAAACACCATTGGAAATGTGCAATGTGATACTCACAAAACACCATTGGAAATGTGCAATGTGATACTCACAGAACACTATTGGAAATGTGCAATGTGATACTCACAGAACACTATTGGAAATGTGCAATGTGATACTCACAGAACACTTTTGGAAATGTGCAATGTGATACAAAACACCATTGTAAATGTGCAATGTGATACTCACAAAACACCATTGGAAATGTGCAATGTGATACTCACAGAACACCATTGGAAATGTGCAATGTGATACAGAACACTATTGGAAATGTGCAATGTGATAATCACAGAACACTATTGGAAATGTGCAATGTTATACTTACAAAACACCATTGGAAATGTGCAATGTGATACTCACAAAACACCATTGGAAATGTGCAATGTTATACTTACAAAACACCATTGGAAATGTGCAATGTGATACTCACAGAACACTATTGGAAATGTGCAATGTTATACTTACAAAATACCATTAGAAATGTGCAATGTGATACAGAACACTATTGGAAATGTGCAATGTGATACTCACAGAACACTATTGGAAATATGCAATGTGATACTCACAGAACACTATTGGAAATGTGCAATGTGATACTCACAGAACACTATTGGAAATGTGCAATGTGATACTCACAGAACACTATTGGAAATATGCAATGTGATACAAAACACCATTGTAAATGTGCAATATGATGCTCATAGAGCACTATTGGAAATATCAATGTAATGTTCACAGAACACAGTTGAACTTGTGCAATATGATGTTCAGAGAATACCATTGAAAATGTGCAATGTGATGTTCACACAACACCAGAGGAAATATTCCATGTAATGGAAGCCTAGAATAGGAGATGTAAAATGCAGAGAACCATCATCTAGCATGGCAAGAATGTGCAACATGCACACTAAAGGTCTGTATGTTTGTATGAAGCATGCACCAACAGTTAAGTCAAAAAGCTGCAATGATAAACAAGGATATATCTGATTAGCCTTTCTCAAATGCCTATTGACTATTTCAGCCTTGGATAGGTCTTTGTAAGTGCCAATGTTTCCACAACATCAAAATGTGACATGCAGATGGCATCAAACTGGCATAGTCCATGAAGGCTGAAAACAAGAATGATATGAAAAGCAGGAGATGTCATTGTACTCTGTTAAGCCTGTGATATTAATGTAACAAAAGGAATTCAAATATTAACCAATAAATGCATTAAAAAGATTTAGTTTTCATAATCGTTTTTTGTCTCAATATTTCACGACCACCACCATCATCTGTAGACTATTTCTCTGGTTCTAAAATAATTGCTGGTCTTATTGATGGGTAGAACGGACTAGGAATATGTGAAAGATATTTGTTCTTAATTTTATTTTTTGTGTAAAAGGTAACTGATCTAAGCACTAAAAGTTGTGCAATCAATTAAAAATGCAAAAATTACAAATGGAAAATAAAATCTTTTTTGAGTGAAACACAGACCTGCAGACAAATCTAATCAATTCAAGAATATGAAAAATTACTTGATTTTAAATAAAACTTAACTAGGAATTATACAAAACAACTGATAAATATTTCTACACACATTGAAACTTTATTGAAATAAAGAGAAAAGGATAGGTCTTTCAGGACATAATGAAATTCATTTTTATAGTTTTCTAATGAGCTGGTGAGAATTTATGAGAATTATATTTGTTCCCTGAAGAGAAGATGAAATAATATAAAAGAGTACCCAAAATTTACTTCCCAAAATATTTATATCTATGATGATACAGTCTAATAATACAACAATTACGTTGAATACAAACATCTTGCATCCCCTGAAGAGAACATGAAATAATATAAAAGAGTACCCAAAATTTACTTCCCAAAATATTTATATCTATGACGATACAGTCTAATACAACAATTACGTTGAATACAAACATCTTGCATCCCCTGAAGAGAACATGAAATAATATAAAAGAGTACCCAAAATTTACTTCCCAAAATATTTATATCTATGATGATACAGTCTAATAATACAACAATTACGTTGAATACAAACATCTTGCATCCCCTGAAGAGAACATGAAATAATATAAAAGAGTACCCAAAATTTACTTCCCAAAATATTTATATCTATGATGATACAGTCTAATAATACAACAATTACGTTGAATACAAACATCTTGCATCCCCTAAAGAGAACATGAAATAATATAAAAGAGTACCCAAAATTTACTTCCCAAAATATTTATATCTATGATGATACAGTCTAATAATACAACAATTACGTTGAATACAAACATCTTGCATCCCCTGAAGAGAACATGAAATAATATAAAAGAGTACCCAAAATTTACTTCCCAAAATATTTATATCTATGATGATACAGTCTAATAATACAACAATTACGTTGAATACAAACATCTTGCATCCCCTGAAGAGAACATGAAATAATATAAAAGAGTACCCAAAATTTACTTCCCAAAATATTTATATCTATGACGATACAGTCTAATACAACAATTACGTTGAATACAAACATCTTGCATCCCCTGAAGAGAACATGAAATAATATAAAAGAGTACCCAAAATTTACTTCCCAAAATATTTATATCTATGATGATACAGTCTAATAATACAACAATTACGTTGAATACAAACATCTTGCATCCCCTGAAGAGAACATGAAATAATATAAAAGAGTACCCAAAATTTACTTCCCAAAATATTTATATCTATGATGATACAGTCTAATAATACAACAATTACGTTGAATACAAACATCTTGCATCCCCTGAAGAGAACATGAAATAATATAAAAGAGTACCCAAAATTTACTTCCCAAAATATTTATATCTATGACGATACAGTCTAATACAACAATTACGTTGAATACAAACATCTTGCATCCCCTGAAGAGAACATGAAATAATATAAAAGAGTACCCAAAATTTACTTCCCAAAATATTTATATCTATGATGATACAGTCTAATAATACAACAATTACGTTGAATACAAACATCTTGCATCCCCTGAAGAGAACATGAAATAATATAAAAGAGTACCCAAAATTTACTTCCCAAAATATTTATATCTATGATGATACAGTCTAATAATACAACAATTACGTTGAATACAAACATCTTGCATCCCCTGAAGAGAACATGAAATAATATAAAAGAGTACCCAAAATTTACTTCCCAAAATATTTATATCTATGATGATACAGTCTAATAATACAACAATTACGTTGAATACAAACATCTTGCATCCCCTGAAGAGAACATGAAATAATATTAAAGAGTACCCAAAATTTACTTCCCAAAATATTTATATCTATGATGATACAGTCTAATAATACAACAATTACGTTAAATACAAACATCTTGCACAAATGAAGTCCATTTCGGTGATTCTATCCACCCTTGTTCCATCAAAGAATACAATACCAATGCTACCTTGAGAAACTCTTGGACATTTTCAACTCCAATTCATTGCGATCCCGAGATATTTCAACCCCAAAGACAATTCGGCCGGGACATTTCGACTACAAGGACAATTTCAACCCCAAGACAATTCGACCCCAGTTTAATTTAAAATGTGATGTGATTATGATTTTTAACGTAGCTTTAACAATTTTTCAGTCATATCGCTACGATGTCTGCAGTGTGGCAGTTTATAGTGATGTCTACCACTGTGGCATCATGTCGCAGACATGTAGCATGATGTTTCATCCAGTCACATTATCCTGACACCAAGCCGACCAATCCTAACACTAACCTCTTAATGTTGAGCGCCAAGCGAAAGCGAGGAAGCTGTTAATACCATTTTTGTAAGTCTTTGGTATGACTCGACCGGGGATCGAAACCCACGATCTCCCTCATCCCAGGCAGACGCTCTACCCACTAGGCCACCAGAGCGGTTAATTTATTTAATTTAATTTATTAGGTGTATGAGTGGTCAGATAATAGTGCAACACGGTCAATGGCCTATTTGTTCTATAAACAAGATCAAACAAAGACTACGAAGACCACTGGGTAAGCCGATAAAAATTTTGCAAACAATAGAAGCATGTGTTGCTGTACGCATTGGAAGATTTGAACTGGAGCTAAACATCAACAATGATAATGGTTTAAGAAAAAGTAACTACATTTATGATATATAATTAAAGAAAAGAAATGCATTTCTTGTACCATAGGGACTATCACCTTTTTCTAACAAATCAGTACAGCTGTTAAAAATATACTAGCTATAACATGCAGATAAGGTGTAGGAAAGAGAAAGGTATTTAATGGTTTATGTTATTGATAACATGTTAAGGACCTATGTGAGCAAAAAATGTTTATTAATCCAAGTAACAAAATGCCAGCATCAAATGAAACAATTTTAATTAAGAAAAGTCATATATTTTTTATTTTTGTTGATAATCAATGTCATTATAGGAAAAAAGCAAAATAAATAACTTATAAATATTGTATACAAATTTATATGCTTAATATAATGTTGTGATCGAATTTTCAAAGAAGTTTTAAAAATGCACTATTTATTATCTAACTTTAATTTGTATTATTTAATTAAAGATTGTTATTCTTGCTAAAATAAAGCATTACGTCTAACTTTGTATCAAAGTGATGCTGTATTATAAGTTAGCAAATTCAGTACCATGATACAAGATATCATTATCAGGCTGATTAAATATATCGCGATGATGTATTTTTATATATCTAAAACTTATCATTTCACGTATATATAATTTTATATATAGAATGTATAACTTTAAGAATATCTTTTCTATATCCAGTTTTTTTTTTTGTAATTTAAAATAAAATAATAGTTTTATTTACCTCCTTTTCTTACAGATCGATTCTAGAACTTCTCTGCATCTCAGTGATTTAAAAGTACACTATCATCGCCTAGTGAACATCTCCGTAAACTCGGTCACGTTCCTGTTGATATAGACTGGACATGATGAACTTTGCCATAAATCATAATCAGATAACAATGTGTTGAAACTACCAGTCAAAACGTTTCATAATAAGTTATGAGAAAAATTAATTTCATAACAATTAGCCTGGAAGTTTAGCCTGCGATGCCATCTGACAAAGACAAATAATATGTAAGATCTTGTTTGAAATTAAAACATGTTATAATTTTATTGTTCAACATACAAATGCAACAAAATATAAATGAGCATTTAATCAAAATTAAGTTTTTGAGCATATAATCAAAATCATTTTTTGTTGAGCATTTTGCATTTTGAGTGTCAAATTAACCGTCCACATCAACATTTCTACAGATAGTCTGTCGATAGATAGACCACTCCTGCTCAGACCATAGTGAGCTGTCCAACCAATGGTCGTTGATGTACTGGATGGAACAGCTCTCTCATTGGTTGTCTGATTATCTTTGAAGTTATGAGCTGTCCAACCAATGGTCGTTGATGTACTGGATGGAACAGCTCCCTCATTGGTTGTCTGATTATCTTGAAGTTACGGGAATGCAAGACGGACGTGTTCCCCGTGCATGAATGGAAGTGCCAACAACTTGCGAATCAAAAAAATGTGACCCATCCCACCTCTTGTATGTCCCTTTGAGGCCTACCTCCACCTCCTTCTGGGAAACAACACGAATCCAGTGGAATGTGCATCCTTTAATATTCAAGCCGGGAAAGACTATGAATCGAATGCATCAGTCCTAAAAGTATATACACGTTTCAAAATTTGTATTTATTCCATCGAACTTGAACCAATTTTGAAGAGTAAAGCGGTATTTTTGATAAATAAATTTTTTAAACTAATTTTCTAATGTTTGTTAATATGTTCTTTTCTATTTTTCATATGTCTGAGTTTTTGACATATAAACAAATTAATATTTGTCTCCATCATTTCGATATGACTGTTTGACTTCAATTCCGGATTTAAACAATGTATTTGGAAGATTGTTCCATTTATTCATATTGATGTTGCTCTAGTATTTTTAAAACTTTATGGACCATCAATATATTTTACTCGAACAATTTTTGTTTCACATTTTATCAAGCTATCATTTCTTTAATTTGAGCCCGTAATGATATTTTAGCTCACAGCATTCCCAAAAATGAAGTTTTTAAATTTTACTTGAGTTATTTTTGATGGGATGTGTTTTCGTAGCATAGGTGTGATTAGGTACAAAGGATAATCCTGTTATTCACTACACTGACTTTCCTGGAACATTGGGACACTGACTTTCCTGAAACATTTGGGACACTGACTTACCTGAAACATTTGGAAAACTGACGTTTCTGAATCATTGGTAAAGGATACCAAACAGTATGATCAGTGTCTCTTTGTAATAAATGAAGAATCCATGCTTGACTTCATCCTCATAAATCCTGAATGATATGTGTTTTATACTACAAATTATTCAAATAACTTTTTTTAATCATTTTCACCTTAAAGCTATACAGCCGTTTCATGTAGCTGTGTATACATTTGTTGGTATTATGTTAACACATAGGCCCCCTATATAAGAATTTGGCTGTTACACACTGACTTATTTATAAGAATTTGTCTTTTACAAATTCTCAGATTTATAAGAACTTGGACATAACAAAATATGACACTTCGTCCTAACTATATGCCAACAACACGATCATGCGGCTCTTGTACATCAGCAAAAACAAGTTGGATTGAATAATGCATGTGAAGAGCATGCACACTGGAGAGAGAGAGAGAGAGAGAGAGAGAGAGAGAGAGAGAGAGAGAGAGAGAGAGAGAGAGAGAGAGAGAGATACATTTTAGTCTCGAACGAGCTTAAAATGTAAAATGTGAATGAAAAGATGAAACGAAAGCTTGCTTTGAGAGAGAGAGAGAGAGAGAGAGAGAGAGAGAGAGAGAGAGAGAGAAAGAAAGATGCAGTTTAGTCTCGAACGAGCTTAAAATGTAAAATGTTGAATGAAAAGATGAAACGAAAGCTTGCTTTGATTTAGGGTACAGTTCACCGACTTTATCGTTTCATATAAGTGCATTCAGAAATCAGACATGGGTGCCCCAAAGCGGCAGCAAACAGCGTAAGTAAAGTATATAACCCAAGGCATATATATATTTATTTGATATAGGTTTTGTCACTGTATATGGTATATTTCACAATTGCTAGTTAAAATGGGTCCTAAATCTTTTGGCAGTCAAGCGATGCAAACAGATATAGTTAATATATGACTAACCTCATTCCTATAAGGTGTCTTCCATCAAAGGGAAAACAGGCACGAGACGAGAAGCCATTTTAGAAACTTATTGATTTGATCACTTCGAAATAAAAGAGCGTTACCTAATATATAATTTTTGTTAATTCAAATGCTATGCCATAGATTATGTTCTTTACATTCATTATTTTTTCACAAATAATCGTTGGTTAACATCGCCTTTTCACTGGTAGTGTATCTTTCTAATGATGATACGTACAAGAATGACTGATAATGGTACACAGTAACTGGTAACCACTTTATGTAGTGTGTCTAGCATATATAAAATGAATATTTATTTTCTTTATCTTGTTTTGTCCAAAATGCAATAAACGTAATCGATTTCGATGGCCTGTTTTCGTAAATTCACATGCTTTCACTGTAATGCATTTTCCTTTCACCATGTTAGCAGAAAAACCGAAAGTGTTAGATTGAATCTTTGCTTTCTGCGTATTTCTGTTTTTTTTTCTTTTCCGGACGCTGAAGTTGGGATGGTGTTATGAACTGATTTTATATGCATAGCAACATCTGAAAATATCTATTGATTAGATAAACCCCGTAGGTGGAGATTTTTAATTAATTGTATTTGGGGTGGGGATTTGATTTTCGATGTAGGCATGAGTTTGATCACTATGGAGGTCATTTAATAACGTATTTTATTTTGGAAGAGGCAATGGAATAGGTCGAAGTGGTGGTGGTGGTGGTGGTGGGGGGGAAATACTATGAGGCATGTGGAATTTATCAATAAGGATGTGACTGGTTAGATATACCTAAAGTTATTATTACATTAGATTAGCTATATATCCGATTTGTGACTACTTCATTATAAGTTCGCTTAAGTCATTAGGGTTTTAAAAGTGGACAATAAAAACAGAGTGAGCTTAGAATTTGGAAAGATGGCTTCGATGCAAACATCAATTAAAGTTACAAAAGTCTCGTTGATTTTCCAGATTTTAAACCCAAAATTAATTAGGATTGAATGTGTAACATCCAACCCGTCATCCCTAGTATAATGCAAATGATCACATTCAAGTTACTGTGTGTGACATAGTAAATTTACCGTACACCTATGCGATTCTTTTCCAAGTTCCAAACAGATGTGTTGTGGTGATGTTCAATAAATACACTTGATGAGTACAAGAGTTGTTCCCGGGCAACATCATTGTTGTAGTTAAGCTACGAAGTTCTATGATATGAGCAACTCTTACAGGAGTAACTGAACATCACAAGGGCACATCGCATATTTGCAATGTAAACGACAACGACAATAACTACGGTATTATCCATCTTGCAATTAAGCTAATCAGATAAACCTTTATTAACTCTGCAAAACATACAGGTACATTATGCTTCACGAACTCTTCAAAACATTCGGTTGTAGATGGTACAATCTTGAAATAAAAAATATTGTATGATGAAGGAAGATACAAAAATAGACAATATCAACCACCAAAGCTTTATGGTTAAACAAATAAAGGGCCGTTGTAACAAAACTTAAATTTCCTCAGTTCTTTGAAAATGATAAGCATGCCAGACAAAAATCCTCATTCCTTATGGCTGATTTTCCTTGATAAGACAATAATTTTCAGATGTCACCTATTCACTATCTCTGGAACGACCTGTTCTCTTACTTTGATATAATTCATTAGCCGGTTTCAATGCCTTTACTTGTGGTTCAAGCATTTGTTTCTTCTGAGCAATGTTCATAACATAAGACATGAGGTGCTCCAATTGTTGTTTTGTATCTTCCGATTCGTCATCGAGTATATCTGTCTCATAGAATGGCTGTTACGCTGTAGAACGAGATTTTGTGTGTCATCATTGAGTAGGTATGCAATAATATACCTAGATTACATGAAAATCTATTTTGCTTCGTTCTTGTTCGTTCCTTGATTAAATGTATTAAGGTATTACGAGTCTCAAAATTTAAATTACTGTGACAATGTAATAGAGATGCATCGCTATTTGTTAGAGAATATTCGCCTAACTTTCAATTTTATCAATTCGTGCCATCTTAGGCTCTCAAATTCTGCTGATTCGAACCTGCTCTTGTAAAGTAAGACGATAATTATGGCCTCATCTTGCAATATGAGATGGTTCGTTATGGCAAAATATCGGCAATTTTCTTCTCCTCTACTTATATGCGTCTTGTTCTCTTGATCCTAATAAATTTCGTTGCCAGTACAATAGTAATGGTACTAGTAATTCCAGCAGGAACGGTACTTGTTCCCTTTCTTTCTTTTGTTGCCTCTAGCATCTAAATAGCACTGGGATATTAAACTTCTTCATGATTCTGTAGTAAAAACACCATCATTTCAGCACAATATAGGTTTGTTTCTGTCGTATTGAAGATCAGACGATGCATTTAATATCTTGGTGATGGATGTTATTTATTTGATTTTACATACAATTTGAACTTCTTGGTGATGCGTGCTATTTGTTTGATTTTTAATACAATTTGAATACATTTTCATTACAATAATCAAATTTAGCATGTCCATGTTTAACATCTGCACTTAATTGGTTTAGAATATTGTGTTACTTTATATGTAGCCGTAAGGTAATGAATTTGTACTGTAAACTAAATAACATTTTCGTTAAAATTGTTTGTCTCAGTATGATGAATAGAGAATCCGTATTGGTTGCAAGCAGTCTTATTCAAGCAATGTATTTGCATTTCATCTTGTCATAATATAATTTGTACATTGCAAGGTCCCATAGCTATCACACTGAATCCACCATAGATCTGCTTTATAACCTTAATTTATTTTATTTTGTTCATAACTACTCAGTTCTTATCAAATATCTTTTTGTTTGAAAGTTATAGATGTGTTCAAAATTATCCATATTTATTAACAGTAGTATATATTTTCACATTTGTCATTTTCCTGATTTTTTTATCTTCCCAGGTGCCAGGTTCTTCATCCTCTTGAAGAAGTCATTTCTGCAAATAATTTGTTGCTTTTGGTCACAAAGAAATAATAAACTATATATGTCTTTAGTCACAGTTGTTGATTGAAGAGAATGACTTGTCACTTTTATAATTTTCTTTATCAAATTCAGTTTTCTCTAATTGATTTATCAGTGTTATCACCATCTTCATTACAATATTTATGATTTGCTTTTGCACATCTTTGCGGTATCATACTAACGCCTCCGCGAGTCCCTGACTCACTCAAGAACAACATGTCACAGTTAGTATTCAACTATAGCTCTATTCTTTAGTTTTGTAACATCAGTAGATCCACGCTTTATATATTGAAACTAGTGCTTTATTTTGTGTGTTGTATTTATGCGCTGTGACACTTTTGGATTTTAAAAGTAGGCTATACAAAATTAATTAAATATTTTGCATAAAATCAAATCGTTTGTTTTTCATATCATAGTTGTTAAGGGTGCCTAGTAGTTTACGAATGAAGCATGACGTTACATTCTTAGGGTACCTGTAGCCATAACCTGAACGGTTTGAATGAACAATAGTGGATTAAAAGACCGATTTTTGTATTCCTAAGGATAGATTTCTTTTACAATTTTATTAAGTATGTTTTCAAAGTATTTATTAGTCTCTACAAACTTTTTATCAGATAAATTATTGACTAACATTGACTGATCAATATCAATTAATCTATCACATTTTTCTCAAGATGTTTCGTTCCGACTTTTTCTTTTCAGTTGCAAACACAGTCTTTGTTGGTAAATTACATTTCTCTTCTTTTCTGGAAATTATTTTTACTTTATTTTCTATATCTTCTTGGACAAATTTGAACAGGTGTCAATCATATTGTGGCAAATGTTAATAAAGAGTGGATGAAATTTTGATATTTGAAATTTTAATTGTAGTTGTTATGAGAAGTTTCTCCGTATTTTACTGTTAAATGACTGTTTTCTTAAAATAATAATTTCAAATATCTATATCACAAATTTGACACACGTTTCCTTTTGTCTTTTTCGGTGTTGATCATAGGATACGCTATTTCTTATTATAATTCATCATATACATATACAAGTTTTGCAATCCTATCGAACAACATGTAAAAAAAAGCAATCAGTTCGATCTGTAAATTACTGACCTATTATCTTTGTGAGTTGCCTTTAGGTATATGCAAAATCACGAAACTAAGTTTATATGGGGATTCTTTTTCAGTCCAACTTTTATCGTATCCTCAGGGCAGGTTTTCATTTAGCGGTTCAGTACTTTCAGTTATTGTTGATTTTTTAGGAATTACCATTTTATCATATGTTTGTCCTGATAGAAGCTTATATAAATCGTTAATTCCTGATTTGTGATATTTTTTCTATTCCATTAAATATTATTAATATATCAAAGTTTTTGATTTACTTCCTTTCTGTGACTCCACATAACCTACTGTCATTTCTTTTTTAGCAAGTAATTTCTGCAGTTCTCGCTTCTTTCATTTCATACACATTGATATATGGAATTTTCGTTTGTTCTTCTGACGAAAGTTATCATTAGACATATATTGAACCATCTTTTATATCATCAATGTTGTATGTGGCGCACAGTATGTATGACACACTGAGAGACAGAAGTATTTTGACGTGAACTGCTTTCAGAAACCCTGTGAGAACGCACCTCCCGAATAATCATCTTCCTTTTAAGAGAGTTGATTTGTGCAATAACAATGTTAACAACTGTCAAACAATTCAGTGTTATAAATAAGCAAAATAAACATCTTATAACACGCAGCCATTTAAAGAGCTTTTATAGTGACATACATTCTATTACTACACAATTGTTTTCAATCAAGTTTGGATCAAAGTACAATCCAACGCTTGAAGAGTTGATGAATTAAGCTAATTGTATATGCAGGGTTTGCTGATTTAACCAATTAGTTAAAGAGTGTTGCCAAACACATATCAACCACCTATATTCTCGACAAACCAATGCTGCAAGAGTTGTTGAGAAACACCATTCTCGATGTGCATGATATGCACATTTTGTTATGCAGAGCGCTCATAAATCATTACTAGATCCAAACCTTCTATTTGGAATGTCAGCTACATTGACGGGTTATACCCCCTTCTATCTTGATTAACTATTATTTTAAAGTCTGGACGAATAAAGGGTATTTCGGTTTAATTGATATATGCTTCGCTGCAAAGCTGCTCCAATATTCACTGTTTTTAAATCATTGGGGTTTCTTTTGTTGATAATTTAATAAATTAATCAAGGTACCTGATATAATATTGTCTGTTTCCTTGGAAAAATAAATCATAGAACTCTTATTTTTATTGATTTTATACTGCAAGATTAATCAAGTATTGCCTATAAACGAGCAAGTGTTGTCATTGTAACAGTTACATACTCAGCAAATCAGGATTTTCAGAAGGAATTTCTACTAGTTTCTACACTGCAGTAAATATGCGTTAGGGTCTAATAATCGTTCCAAACACGGCGCAGAATCTGTTCTCTTTTAATACAAGGCTCTAATATTTGAATGTGATGACGTCATCAACCGTTATTTGTACTATCAGAAATTTAACTACATATTTCTCTTCTGGAAATGTATATAAAAATTTATTAATAGATGCAATCTGAAATTAAAATCATGTTAAACATTGTATCTTGTAAAATTAATTTCATGACGTTATTTAGCCCGTGGTAGAAATGGACTACTTCCTTGAATGGTTCATTTTTCCAGGGTTTCTGACCGTAATGGTGAAAATAAAGGTTAATTCGCCGAATTGGATTCATGCGATGGTTGTCCGAGAGTGATAGGTTTGTACATTACTGTTTTATGAATGGATATACGTAGTTTTTCAGTTTTCGTGCGATTCTGAAGCGATAAAAGACGCGTGAGGAAATTCGAATCGAGCGGAGGGTTGTGTTCACGTTTGCATTCCTTGTTTATTTTATAATACCGTTAAGGTAATTTGATGTTGCCAGAAATTTCGTCGTGCTTTATTATAATACTGCAGACTCTGTGTGTGTGTGTGTGTGTGTGTGTGTGTGTGTGTGTGTGAGATTTGGATTTTAACGTAACTTTAACAATTTTTCAGTCATATCGCTACAATGCATACAGTTTGGCAGTTAATAGTGATGTATAGCATTGGGGCATCATGCCTCAGACATGTAGCATAATGTCCCACCTAGTCACATTATCCATAAACCAATCGAGGCAGCAGTTATTGCCATTTTTGTAACCCACGACCTCTCGCATTCGAGGCGAACGCTCTAACCACTAGGCCACCGGAGCGGTATGTTCATAGATTTAAATAAATACATGTGGAAATTTTGATAATGGCACTATTTAATTAATAGTCAAGTAAACATTTATGACAAGGATAATTTCAGCGTATGCACAGATTACTGCTAATAAATAGGCCGTCGGAGCTGTATATTCATAGATTTAAATAAATACATGGAAATATGTATAATGGCAACGTTTAATTAACAGTCAAGTACACATTAATGACAAGGAAAATTTCAGCGTATGAGAAGATTACTGCTAATAAATCATGGTGACAGAAACAGGGGGAATCTGATATTTCATTGGAGAGTTTACTGACAGAATTAATGTAAGTTATCATAACACTGGCTGTAACTTCCAGAGGTCTTTGCTTGACGGAGTGGTGTCAAACCCTGGATTGATTCCGGCTAGAAGTCATAAGTTTACCCCAAAATTTCAAAGTCGTCTATACAGCTTAATTTGTAAATTAGAAAGCCCGTCGTGTCCATTCTATGCATACATTTTACTCTAATCAATGCAAGACATCATATCTCCCTACTTGCCAAATAGATATCAACCATACATCTACATAGTTTCTCTTCATCAGCAGTTCACGCCTTAGGATCTCTACAATTGTCCCGTGACACAGGGAACTATTTAATTAAGGAACCTTAGTTCAGTTTATCTATGGTTTCAAGGCACATTACGCCAGTACAACTACATCACATTTGCCACCATGTCGACATAAACAGTATCTGACGAGTCCCTTCTTGTTTATTCGGTTGTGTAATTTACCAGTTTCCTACCGTAAATACTCCCACTGCAGTCATAACACTAATGTCCACCACTAGATTTTAATAAGGACTATAGCATTCAGAAACGCTTCATGTGGTCTTGACCTAAATTCACTACAAGTGAACCATGTCATAATGGAAACTCACAAACACTTTCGCTCCTAGTAATTGGCTAATTATTTCGGACTAAGGAATATTTCCATTGCACCGAATTCCTATAATCAAACAAGTAATCACACAAATCTAAGAATTCCTTAAACGGTGCGCTATATAACCAAATGCGCATCTCCAAATTTTTACAATATCAGTAATTTTTTTTATAGCCGTCATACAGCCAGTTGATCATATCAATGCTTTTTTCGTGGTTGTATTACAACCAGTTAATAATATCAGTACTTTCTTCATGGACGTCATACAGCCAGTTGATAATGCCAGTACTTTATTCATGGGTGTCATGCAGTCATTTGATAATATCAATACTTTCTTCATGGACGTGCTATACTCTTACTGATATTTTGGGTTGTTACAAATTACGTACACGTCTTCTACATGACCTACTAATTAAAATTATTTCATTAACTAGTTTGATATACCATTGTTGAATATTTATGTCATTATAAAATTATCTCCCTTATGCTATCAGTAGGTTTTATATATCTGCCATCGAACTAAGACATGCAGTTACAAGTGCAACTTGTGTCTTATGATTTGTTTTTTAACAATCAAATTATAGGGACAATAGTAGACCAATATGCTCTGCATTTGATTATGTAATGTTGTTGTTGTTGATTATGTTGTTGTTGATGTTGTAGGATTTAACGACATTTTTCAGCACAAAATAGGCTATACATGGCGGCCACAATAAATGGTGGATGAAGAACTCGGGAAAACCCCGGAAAGAAACACCGACCCACGATAAGCTACTGGCAAGCTTTCTCACATACACACATTGGCCTAACATGAGTCTTGAACCCACCTAGACAAAGATGAGATGGTAGTGATCCGTAACAGTGCGCTCTTTTTAGACCACCCGGCCACTTGGGGACCCTGATAATGTAAAATATCATGTTATAGTACAAATTTGATAGCTCCTAATTAAACTCTTAAACCCTGTCAGACACATAAACCCTGCCAGTCAATTTAACCCTGTCAGACACTTAAATCCTACCAAACAATTAAACCCTGCCAGGCAATTAAATCATTTCAGACAAAAACAATACAACAATTCAGATAAACACTTTACATTCTAACAAATTTTACACAAGCAGTCTTATTTAAGCAACGTATTTGTACTTCGTCTTGTCATAATATGGCAATGTGGCTTAAATATCTACAAACAAGTCGTGTCCTTTGCGGCAACTGAGGGTCTTATGTAATATAAAAATTACCAAATCATAAATTAATGGAAGAAATTGTTATGAATTTGTTACGTCACATTAGCTTACGTCTGCTTAGTCCAGGACTTTTGAAGTTTGTCAGTTGTCCAAGGGGACTAAGAGCTATTAAGCATTAAATAATATAATAAAGATAAAATATTCCCCCCACACACACACACACCGTTTTATCCATTTTTTTAGGATTTGCTCTTTGATCACTTAGCACTAGCATCTGAATAATTTAACAAAATTATCATGTGACTCAATTTAATAGCTTTTAAAAATATGCCTTTTGTCATGACAATGATTATGCTATAAATGAATGCTAAAAATATGCTTATTCATTAATGAAGTTAGTATATTGTAGAGGTATTTGCTAGACTAAATCAATGGGGATTTTGCCAGAACATAAGTTTTGTCAGGAAATGCATTGTTATGATCTGTCAGAAGTAATGTGCGGATGATCGGCACAGTAAAGCACTCCTGACAGACAGAGCACTACCGGCCAGTAGATACATTGATATGATCTGTCAGAAGTAATATGCGGATGATCGGCACAGTAAAGCACTCCTGACAGACAGAGCACTACCGGCCAGTAGATACATTGATATGATCTGTCAGAAGTAATATGCGGATGATCGGCACAGTAAAGCACTCCTGACAGACAGAGCACTACCGGCCAGTAGATACATTGATATGATCTGTCAGAAGTAATATGCGGATGATCGGCACAGTAAAGCACTCCTGACAGACAGAGCACTACCGGCCAGTAGATACATTGATATGATCTGTCAGAAGTAATATGCGGATGATCGGCACAGTAAAGCACTCCTGACAGACAGAGCACTACCGGCCAGTAGATACATTGATAGGATCTGTCAGAAGTAATATGCGGATGATCGGCACAATAATGCATTCCTGACAGGCAGAGCACTACCGGCCAGTAGACGCATTCTTCATTGGGGAAGATCACGGTACATATCACAATATATTTCTAGCAGAAATGAAGAAAGCAAATTATCTAATCTGTTTTAATATTACACGTATTATTTAACCTGTCCCCTCAGATTTTATGTTGCATATAATATTTTTAACACAGTATTTTTCTTTTCAAAATTTAACTTAACACGACCATGGTTTCTTATTATTTATGTTGCGTGTCATTTTGAAGCAAGACTCCAAGCAAGCAATATGTCCGAATGCATGTGCTGAAGCTGTTTATTTTTTTCAAAGCTACAATCAAACCATTAGTGTTATCTTTCATAAAATGTTCCATATTTGCCAGCGACTTGTATATTGTAGCTTGATGAATGTATTTCCTTTACGTCAAATACTACCGTAGAACAAAGATGAATTGCTAATGTGTTGTTAAAATAGTGAATGAAAATATTAATATGACTGTATTGTTAATGTGTTGCTACAGTACTGAATATGTGTATATGAAATGCATCCTTAATGCGTTTTTAGAGTACTGAATGGAAACATGTCTATGAAATATATTCTTAATGCGTTTGTAATGATTGTTATGATTGGGGTGGGGTGCTCCAAAATTGTATTTAAACTGTTATAGCAGTCTCACCAAAGCTCTATTTTGTTCGAAGTCAAATTTAGTGAAAGATGGACGTAAAGCCCCGAGCCCAAAATCAATGCCGACAGTTAGATGATTAAATTTACAAAAAGGATTTGATTCTAAGAATAATAATTTAACAAAAATTTAATAATCAAATATTAAAATTTCCAATTACGTATCTTCCGCTCGACTCTTTATTAGCCTATTATATCACTTGATTAGCAGTGTGTGTCTGATTTCCACCTGTCCTTGTATTTCTAACCACATGTTGTATACTTACTTATTTCAAACACTTATTCTCTCCTTCCTCATCGACTTTTCTCCAAATTCCTTCTTCTCCGCCTCAAAGTTCTCTAGACTCCTTCTCCTCTTTATTTTCTCTAGACTCCTTCTCTTCCTTCACCATTTTCTCTACCACAACTACTTTTCTGTCGACTTAGACTGTCTCGGCTACAGTCTCAATTCCGTCTCCAATTCGTGAAGACTTGGGACCCAATATAACGCACAGTTCTGTCCCCTAAAAGCTTCCAGTGAAAACACGAAGACGGTACAGTCTTTGCCTTTGCACTCTCATCTCACATCACGCACAGCCTATCATCAGATAACTGCTATTAAATTTCTTCGGTTACGCATTTGTTCACATCGGGATCTCCATATGTATTTGGATGGTAAAAAAAACGTTATAATACAGCACGGTATCAATTACTTATTACACATACATCAATACATTCCGTCATATCAGTACGTATTCCTAATCCCGTTGTACAACACAGTATCACAATAATCAGACGCATTTTTATCTTACACCTCATACAAAGCACGCAAATATTCAAGTATCCATGTTCTGATACATGGATGCCTCCATAGTAGCTAATCTTATATACTTCAACTATGTTTCCAATTTCACAATTCAAGCATATGCAAATTCTAACATAGCGCATTAATAAATGCACTGGTTTACTACTAAGTAACCTAATAGCGAATTACAAAATTGATTCTGAACACAAGCTAACAATCTACATAATTCCGCCTCGCATCTAATAATCATCCACGTAATACACAAGCCCGTTTCTCAAATACGCATCTAAATGAAACTCTTTAACTGATCCAATCAAGATTAACGGGCAACGTCCCTGGAGTTGACTGTCAACGTAATGACAGATAGGAATAATTCCTGCTCACCACATGAACTTAACTTACTTTTCATCTTTGGACTAGTATTTAATACATGTGTTATAACTGCAATCCTTTGCTTAGATGGTGCGATCTATCATCTTTGCCGATTCAAGGTTTCTGGCTGGCCTGTTAACCTTGCGTAACAGTTCAACACCGATCCTGTGGCAATCTTTAGACATCAAACACATGGCCGCAGTAATATTTCCAAGACAGGTATATTATAGTTTATACATGACTATATATCTGAGGTTTAGCAAGCGTGACAACGTTGTTACTGAATTGAAATATGTCGATAAAATTAATGCATTTGTTTTTCATGCTTACACATAATTTAGTCATGTTTATAAGCAGCAGGGAGGGTGAATCCTACAAAATTTTGCTCGTGAAATTAACCTGAAATAAGGGTTCCTATAGAGGCTGAAAAAAAGGTCAATAACCCTAAACCAAAATATCTAACTTTTACATTACCGTACGGACGGTTAAAAACCGCATAATAAACCGCATGAGGTTAGCTCAGTTTTGTTATACTATTATTGACTTTTTTACCCTGACTTTATTGGACTATTTTTTTCATTAAAAACTCGAGCAATATCATGTAGAGATTCACCCTCCCTGCTGCTCCTGATTTATCAGGGATTAACCAAATATTTTATCTAAACCTATACGATATCTGGATCTTAAGTCATGTAGATTTATTGTTATAAATTCGAACGGAACAGATTGTGCTTTAAAAAAGAAATTTTTAAATTTAATTATGTCCATATCCCCTGAACACCAGGTATAGTAAATATTTCGTAAGGTATAATTATCTACTCTATTAAACACAACCAAAATATTACAATTTTCTCTGATCACTCTAGGTATCTGTGCATATCATTGAGTAACATAAATCACATCTGTATTTTTGTGACGACCTCGAGAAAATATTCTAACTGGATTAGATTGTTTGTCCATCACATCATCATATACTACGAAATTATTAATGAATCCATCCAAATCATCTACAGATGGGGCTTCATATATATCTGTGATAAAGTCAATAATATCTTCACCGTCTTTATTAACTGATTTTGCTTTTTCGTTAAAATCTTTAAGTACTTCGTAACAATGCTGATCATCCACAGATGGTGCTATTAAATATAGTTTGTTCCACCTCATCCATCTCATTATTAAATTTAATAATAATTGTGTTTTACCTGATCCAGATGGATCCATTATAATCATTCTTATTGATTTTGGTAATGCAGGATGATGCTTTACTGGTTCTTGTTTTCGTGTCGCCGAAAAATCAATCATTGTATCCATATTATTAATAACATGAGTCTATATTGTTTTCGATGTAGATCATCTACATCCACCGTTGGATTGACAACAGTAATAACAAAAAACAAACGACATGCATTAACAGGTAAATGTGTAAAATTTGGTACAAAAAAAATATAAATTTATCTCAGGGACAACAAAGATAGGTGGTTATATAGCCGCATCATTAGGAAAATTACCCGGATTACCATGGGCTAAATATGTTGGTGAAAAGCACCTTCCTGGATATAATTATTGTGGTCCTGGAACTCGACTTGATATCCGACTTGATAATCAAGATCAACCAAGACCAGGAGAGTATCCAGTAAATAAAATTGATCAAGCATGTCATATTCACGACGTTGCTTATAAAAGTAAAGATTTGCAACAACGGCATCTTGCAGATGTAAAATTGATTCATGCATTAAATTCTATACCTAATAAATCTGTTAGAGAGAAACTCGCTAGTTTTCTAATAAAATCCGCTATGAAAAGTAAAATAATGTTAGGGGCTGGTAATTAATTATATAATTATTATAATGGAATCTATTTATTATAGTCCTAGAGGGTATTGGAGAGGTAAAGCAGCGATCATTAAACTTGCTAAAGCAGCAAAAGTTTCACATTCTGTTGCTGCAGCGTGGTTAGCACGACAGGCAATATGGCAAATTTATCTACAACCACCACCAAAAAAATTCAATATGCACATTTTGATGTCAGTGTTCCTAACGAAGTTCACCAAGCAGATATTTTGTTTTTACCACACGATACTATTAAAACACGTGGACGAAAGTCACGCACGTACAAATACTCATTGACTGTTGTTGATATTGCAAGTAGATATAAAGAAGCTGAACCATTATTAACAAAAACATCATTTGAAGTAGCATCTGCGTTTGAGCGAATTTATCAACGTGGTGGTCTACAATGGCCAAAACTACTACAGGTTGATCCTGGTAAAGAATTTCTTGGCGCAGTATTATCTTTGATGAAAAAACATAACGTCCAAATCAGACAAGGGCATACTGAAATTCATCGTGATCAAGCAATTGTTGAACGATTTAATCGAACACTTGCTGAGCGTTTATTTGGATATCAATATGCGAAGGAAATATCTGCTGACTTTAAGTCCTGTGAGAGATTTCGTGAATGGGTTATAAGGTTACCAAGTGTGATATCTGCATTAAATGATGAAATTACTCGTCTAACTTCCATGAAACCTTCTAATGCAATAACAAATATATATATATATATATATATATATATATATATATATATATATATATATATATATATATATATATATATATATATATATATATATATATATATATATATATATATATATATATACCACGTAGCTATGAATACGGACAACGAGGTCAACAACCAGTATTAGGTAATGTGATTGTGAGATATTTATACGAACCAGGGGAGTTGGAGGGTGGCAAAAGACGAGCTACTGACCCTATTTGGAGTGTGACCACACATACAATTTCTAGCGTGGTTAGATCTACTGGAAGACCTCCAATATACAGACTAGATTCTACTGCACCTCAACGTGGTTTTGTGCGTGAACAATTACAAGTAATTCCTGCTGACACACAATTACCACCGCGTTCACTTATGTAAACTAGAACCAGGGCGTCCAGCGCCCCGACGTCGATTACATTCAAGACAGGTCAACATCACATTTTTATGTGTGTGACCAAGATCACTATTTATTCTGTATACGGTAAATTGTCTTGGATTATTATTCGAATATTGCAAAAACATTATTGTGTTACAACTTGCACAGTGATTATTCTGTAATTGGTTTAGTTTTATAAGAATTTCAGTATCAATATTAAAGTCACGTTTATTTTGTTTTGTCACATTGTTTATAAGACGCTAATTCTTTCTTTATTACATCAGCGTCATCAGTAATCTCCTCAGTTATCAAAGAATCTATAACAATTCTATGTAGTTGAGTTATTCTTCTGACGCGAGATACTGCGAGATAGACCAAGTTTGACCATTCGATTCGATCATCTACAATCCAGATATTTGTATCAGAGATAGTTAACCCCTGTGACGAATGAATCGTTATAGCGTATCCTAACGTCCACGGTGATTTTTCCATACTCAGTGCGCTCTCAGCAAAATTGATATTTATCAAAATAATATCATTCAATACCAGATTTTGTACTCGGATATCTCCACCAGGAATTTCAACATCAATATTCTGTCGTCGAGTATCTGCTGGGCGATAACATAATGGTACTGGTAGATTTGAAAACTTTTCTTTATGTAGCATAAATAATCTCCTTTGCAATTCATCACGAACTATCTTTCTACTTGCGACTATCAAATCAGTAGGTCTCCATAAAGTCCAAAAATCATTCATGGTAGCTTCTGGAATTATCTCACGCATTATTTCACATTGTATTTTATCTGGCTGTAGTCTGATTAATCTTTTAAGTTCTTTCAGCGGTTCATCAATAGTTCTATGATCATCATATATTTCTTCATAATAATCCACATTATTCTTTAGCCATTCATGTGGAGACTGTCCAACAAAAGGTGGTGGTTGACCATGATCACTATACATAATCACAGCCGTGTTTTTTGTTAATAACCATTCAAGGAATGTTTTTAGTGTTTCTAACCACACCGTACATATCTCGTCCCATATTATTTATTTAGGTATATATTTTTCACCCATTCGCTCATGAGTCCACGTATCTCCACACCATCTAAAGAAACTATGATCACACCATCTAAAGAAACTATGATATGTACATGTTTTTTCATTTCGTTCTTTTATCTCGCTAGCAAGTTTATGTGTAGGTGTCAAAGCAATCATATCTGAATTGTTGTTCATAAATAATTTAATCGCACAAGTTGTTTAACCTGACCCTCCACATTCATTAAGATAAACGGTCTTATGTCTAGCCACAGGATCGTACATAGTTGGTGCAGATGACTTTAATATTGGTACCTAGTTTTTTCCCATCCGATAAATAAGCATTGCTTCTGCTTATAAATGTGTTTTTCTCCGTTGTATCAGTTATTATAAAATCTAACTCGGCATCATCCATAATCAATCTTACGCAGTGCCGTTTGTGACCGTATGAACTGCCTTGAGTAAACTTGCCGATTATCTTTCTACCAAGATCTTTTGCACGCTTCTCATCATATTCATCCCTGCATTTACGTATATTATTAGTAATTTTAATAACGTCATCTTCGGCAAGATCAGGAAATTCTTTCCTGGCATCATTAATATTAAATCTGTCTGGTTCTGGTAACCAAACTTGCTTTTGTGCACTATAGGATATAATCGCTTCATTAACCCTTAACGATGCTAAAATTCCAGCATCAATCATATATCTTAATAATACTATTGGAGTCCAACATTTTTCTGAAAAATGTCTTCCAAACCAAACATAAGTAATCGGATGGAGATCTTTTGCGAACTCGAATGATTCGAATGATTCTACATATGCAAATCCTGTTAGGTCAAAATCTGGTAAAGGTCCATTTATCGAAACTCTGGTCATGTCATGTGTAGGGTGTCCGAATCTGTCAAAGTATTTAGAACATTCTCCACATCCAAGAAAACTCCCAGGATAACATGCAGCCATATCAACTGATATGACATCATCATACTCGTATTTAGTATTCCATAATCCACGGTGCCTATATTCTATACAACTTTTTTGTATATCCTTAATAAATTCTGATCTTGTAGGTTTTCGTGAATTTTTTTCCTGAGCGAAATGAGCCGCTACCGATGGTACTGTAAAACAATTATTTTGTAGTTGTCTAACATTGACATCGTCAGAAGTATATTTTAGTGCAAGATTTCTCATTTCTTCATAAACAGATTCTGTACGATAAATATCACCATTAGGTCGTACAAATTGATCATAATCGTGTTTCGAACTCTGAAATAACCAAACAGATACAGGGTCACTTTTACTAATATTTTTAATAAAATCAAATATATGACCATTATAAAATTTCACCATTCTGTCTCGTGGAAATACAATTACAGGATCAGTCCATGCATGTGCATTATGATCAATAATTGTTATAGGGCTTTCATTTCTTATATATTTTGGTTTGTACAATATCTCCCCCGTTAGTGTTTTTACTGTTATTGGAAATCTTAATGACTTTTCTAGCTTAGCAACATCCTTAATAGATGCACCCGACGTTCTAACAGTTTCTGCCCATTCACATATTTTTTACGTCTTAAATCTATTAAGCCATTACCACGCATCGCATTTGTAAAATGTTCAGTAATGCGCTCCGCAACACAGTTTATTCTTGACTCTGATAGTCTGATCGGTTTGAGATCCGCAATATAAGGTTTATCATTCAGTAGAAACAATCCATATACCACAGCAGTAACTGGATACCCTCGCTCAAAATACGGTCTATCAATACCAGTCAATATACCAGGTTTGGATTAGTTATTTAATAATATCGTTTTATTATTTCCAGACTGTACATGAACGGGTTCTCTCTTGTCACGAAATATCCATATATTATCGTCTGTATTCACAATAAATTTTATTAAAATAAGATATTTTTTATTTTCAAGGTGGTTAATAATTACTTCTGCTCGTTTGTCGTTCATCATATTAATAACTTTTCCCACTCTAAACGTTGACCACAAGTGAACAGCACCATCTTCTCGAAATTCCCTTTTGGCCTCACGGATACGTTTAGTTATATCTGCATTCGATAAAGCTAGATCTTTCATCGAAACACTAAATTTATATCCTAATAGTCTGTCAAGATCAAATCTAGTAGCAGATGGTTCAATTGCTGATAATTCTTCCATTATTATAATTAAGACAAATATTCAAATTGAAATTTAGTATATATATATATATATATATATATATATATATATATATATATATATATATATATATATATATATATATATATATATATATATATATATATATATGATTCAAACAGAACATAAATGTGTTTGGTTAAAAATTGCACATATTTCTTATTGTAATAAATCATGCGTGAACAAATACTGCGGTTTCCATATGCAAAGTATCAGACATGGAAGTACTGGACCAAAACCATGTATTCAATGTGGTATTGGAGTTAGAGGAAAAACGCAATTATGTCAAAATTGCGGGGGTAAAAAATATAGGGAGCTTAAACGATATTATGACCAAAAAAAAGATACATCGACAGGTAAATCTTCTATAAAGCCAGAAAATGATTATTTGACCAGATTTTTAAAAAATGATTTAAACAAATAAATATTATATATAAATGGAACAAAAAGAATTTGTGAGACACCCAATATATACCAATTATGAGGCATCCAGAGATGGTGTTCTTAGACATTGTAGACTAAAGAAACCACTCCGTCATCTTAATAATAATGGTTATTTTTAATTTAGTATTGGTGGAAAAAAGTTATTGTTGTCATAAATTTATATTCGAATGTCATTTTGGTATTGTTAAAGATGGACTTGCTGTACATCATTTAGATGAAAATCCCCACAATAACCATTTACATAACTTAGAATCAATTACGCAGAGTCAGAATTGTAAGTTCGGAAATACAGGAAAATGTAGGATATTTGGAAAGAGGGCCATTAAATCCATAAATATAGAAACAAACCAAGAAATAGATTTTAAATCTATGAATGCAGCTGCTATATATTTCAGCATTCATCAACAATCGGTACAATCTGTCGCAAATAAAACATATAAATCTGCATATTCAATAAAGTATGACCAAAGGATTATATTTGAGTATATATAATAACTATCTATTTTACTTTAAATCAATCATACTAAGGGTTTTGTTAGGTTATAATCATTTTTAAGCACATCTATATAGATACACCTTTATTATCGTTATCCTCGGTTTTATTATTATTTATTACAGAATCAAATAACATAATCTTTCTCAATTGCATCACACGATTGTCTATCATTTTTTCTTTCATATTCTTGAGATAATGCGCTTTTTATCTTTTCGATTGAACACGCAAGAGGCGCAAATAGCTTTACCTGTGTGTCGTTCACCAATTGTAAAGATTCTAACATAGAATTATAAATTGACTTTATAAATCTGTAATTGGAAGATAATGTGAATTTATTCTGAAATTTTCTTTGTTGTAACGATTCAAACTCACACAAATTTTTTTCAGCATCAAGACCTTCAGATAATTGAATTCCACCATGTTTTAATTTTTCAATTGCAGAAATAATAGCTTTGATATTTTCAATGTTCATTATATATATATATATATATATATATATATATATATATATATATATATATATATATATATATATATATATATATATATATATATATATTTGTTTAAAATAAAAAAAATAATATTAAATTGAATTAACCAAAAATATCTTTCAGAAATCTGTAAATTTTCTAAGATTCACATGATTTATTTATTAAAAAAAATCTGAAATTAGGCCAAAAAACAAAATAAAATTAATATTATTTACACTAACAAACAAAACTTAAAATTAAAGTATTATTCAGTCGTGTATAAGTTTTACAAAAAGTTATAGATTTTCTCATTTTTACAAATAAAATATTATATTTTTATTTTGCTGAGATTTTTTCTTGTTTTTATAAATAAAAGATTATTCAGTTAGGTAAAAATCTTACAAAAAGTTGTAGATTTTCTCATTCCATCGTGTATAAATTTTACAAAAAGTTATAGATTTTCTTGTTTTTATGAATAAAATATTATATTTCGCTGAAATTTTATTGTTTTTATGAATAAAATATTATATGTTGCTGAGATTTTATTGTTTTTATAAAAAAATATTCAGTGAGGTATAAGTGTTACAAAAAGTTATAGATTTTCTTGTTTTTATGAATAAAATATTATTTTTCGCCGAAATGTTATTGTTTTTATGAATAAAATATTATATTTCGTCGAAATTTTATTGCTTTTATGAATAAAATATTATATTTCGCCGAAATGTTATTGGTTTTATGAATAAAATATTATATTTCGCCGAAATTTTATTGTTTTTATGAATAAAATATTATATTTCGCCGAAATTTTATTGTTTTTATGAATAAAATATTAGATTTCGCCGAAATTTTCTTGTTTTTATGAATAAAATATTATATTTCGCTGAAATTTTATGAATAAAATATTATATTTCGCCGAAATTTTATTGTTTTGATGAATAAAATATTATATTTCGCCAAAATTTTATTGTTTTAATGAATAAAATATTATATTTCGCCGAAATTTTATTGTTTTTATGAATAAAATATTATATTTCGCTGAAATTTTATGAATAAAATATTATATTTCGCCGAAATTTTATTGTTTTTATGAATAAAATATTAGATTTCGCCGAAATTTTCTTGTTTTTATGAATAAAATATTATATTTCGCCGAAATTTTATTGTTTTTATGAATAAAATTTTATTATTATTACGCTAACAAAGAAAAATTAAAATTTATTATTATTCATATTAAAATCTGTAAATGTAAGAAAATTTATAATTGAGTCATATATTTGCATGAATTATTTCAGAAATCTGTAGATGTTGTAAAATCGAGTCGTATGTTTGCATGAATTATTTCAGAAATCTGTAGATTTTGTAAAATCGAGTCATATGTTTGCATTTCTTTCAGAAATCTGTAGATTTTGTAAAATCGAGTCATATGTTTGCATGAATTATTTATTAAAAAAATCTGAAATTAGGCCCAAAACAAAATAAATTATTATTTATATTAAAATCTGTAAATATGAGAAAATTTATAATCGAGTCATATATTTACACGACTTATTTATTTAAAATAACATTTAACCACAAAATATCTTCATTTGTTTCTCCTACTCTACGAAAGTATGTACAAATTAATATATAACGTCTCCCCGCGCAGGTCCACAATATTACCATCTTGATTTGTGAGTTTGAAATTCATTCTTGACAATAATGGGTTATGTACACGCAGGTAAACTTGATTTATTGGCTCAGATACAATCAGCCAGCCCATGAGGGGATTGGATACTAGATGAGTATAATATATACCCCTGTTGGGCCTGATTAGACTTAGAGAGGTCAAAATGGTAGCTATTATCAATTATATCGCAAACTAGATTCAGTGCGATGGTGGATGTTATATTAACAATATTAGGTGAGATGTGACGACCTGTTTCATATGGATCATTATTATATTTAAATATGTTTGGTGGTGGCGCTTTTTTCCACGATTTAATTACATCTGGATAATATTCTTCAATAAGATCATTTAATGATTTCCTCATCTGAGCGTTATTTAAATCCTGTATAATAAATGTTTGTAAGTCTCCTTCTGTTATTTTATAATGATCGAGAAATAATTGTTTACGTTCTCGATTAGTTAAAAAATATTCATTAAGATTAGTTGCGACGTATATAATACTTCGATTGGCGATGTATAAATCGAGTAGGATCCCATTTAAGTGTTTTACTGAATCGATTAATTGCTGCTTTACACTATAATCATAATGATATGATAATGAAATAAGTAAATTTCCTAAATCATAAAACGTTGTATCGTATTTAGGCTTAAGAGTATTCAGAAATTCTTTTATGAATTTTTCATCAACAATTTGTCGATTCTTCGTCCTGGTTTCTATGGCGAAATCAAATGCTGATCTAGATATCTTGGGGATCCTTTTACCGTCAAAATCTGTCAAATAATATCTATCGTTATTTGGATCAAATTTAAATTTGAATAAATTCCATGGATGTTGTTCTTGATATTGTGTATCTTTAGTGAATTTTTCTTCGCTCGTTTTAAACTCATCTTTTTTTGGTTTTGAAACTCCATTATAAACAGGTTTAACTTCAGGCCAACCTAATAATGATCTAATCAAACTCTGATAAATATCTACAACATAATCAGGAGAATTTATTTCAATCACCGACGATAATGTTGGTTCGTAAATAGTAATTGCTATTTTAGACTCTTTCCCGGTTAAGGATTTAATTCTGCGCTGAAATTCCTCATTAATCTGTTCTAACTGATAACTGCCAGTTGAAATACTAACAACTTGCCAATCGGGAGTTCCATCAGATTTATTTTTATTTGCGAATACTAATGAATTATTTGGTTGTTGTCCACCAAATGGTTTTGATCTAATATTTGGCCAGCTATAGTAAACACGCAACTGAGCTAATGCTATCTCTTTTACTAGAATTGCATTTGGAAAGTTAACGCTAAATTCAGGATTGGTCGAATTTATTGACATCATGGTAGATTTTGAAGGAGTTGTATTAGTGACGATCTGCTGTAATAACTCTCTTGATTCAATATCTGAAGGATGTTCAGACGCTGACATTATTGTTATTATTGTTTAATTCTCCATTTATTTTGTCAGCAGAATCACTAACAATTTTGAATGCTTCATCGTAGATTTTAATTATAGTTACGAACTCCTCGTCAGATATTTTACCATCACTGAGATAAGTGGAAATATATCCAGATAGCTTAGAGTATGTTGCTGTTGCTGTGTACAATTTTATCATATACTCACGCAATTTATCATTCGTACATGTAGTTATCTTTTTAGCAATAATATTAAAAATACCTGCTATAGTCGTTGAAGTTGAAACAATAATTGTTATAATTGCTAGAGCTGTCATCGTTAATGTTGATAATATTAATCCGGATCCAGCAACAATAGCAGAAAATGAATACACAATTATATCAATAACGACCATACGTCTACGATATTTTTTTACTTTTATTGTATAAAGGTCGATGGTATTTTTAGTTTGATCAGGCATTCACATGCTTGATTATATCTATGACGTTGAACGTCGATAGATGACGTATTTATTTGATCCATTATACTATAATATTAAATAGTTAATTCAGCAACAAATTCCAAACACCACCAGTAAGCTTGAGGTAAATTTCTACTCGATGATGCCAACGTAAACGTTCCTTCAGAATCTTTATCTAACAACACAGATATAGTTTTAAATGAATTCTCAGTCGATGGATTTGTAGTGGATATTCTAAAATCTGCAACACTAAGTACGGACATCCTATATATACCAGTAATCTCTGCAGTATGTTTGATGGTATTATTTTCTGGAGTCCACGATCCAAACCCATATGCAACTGTATACACAATAGTTCTTATCTGATTGTGAGGAATCTTAACCAGACTAGTTTTTTGAACAATATCGTTGAGCTTTGTTTTAATATCAATAGGTTTTATGTTAACATTTGGTTGATTTCCAAAAAATTGGGTATTAATTCTGTTTATGTTTTCGCGAAAACTCAAAAATGTGTTTACGTGACCGGTAAATTCATTTTTGAGCGCTGTTATTTCATTATTGATTGGAACGTCTTGATCATCGACGTATAATTTTTTGTAGCAGCATCAAACTCAGATTCTGGTGTTTTTAAATTACTAATACATGTACTATTATTATTCATGTTGTGAAATGCACGCATTATACCGCCATTGTTTAATACGTATTTTGATTCTTGATCGTCAACATATTTTTTGTTGTTGCATCATTATCTGTAGTTGGATTTCCAAGATCTGTGATTTTATTTTTGTTCATAATAACGTCTCCATTAAATTTACCGCCAGCTTTTTTAACAAAATCATTAAATGATTTACCAGAATCCTGTATTTGACCCCGATCAATAAAAGTTACGATATTATCATCAGTTGCAGTAGGAATTCGAGTAAGTACATCTGACAGTTGTACTTTACTCGTCTTTAATCGTCCTTGCTTATCCTGAAAAATAACCACTTCATTTGGATCCACACTTGCAATATTTAATAAATCATCAATCTCATTTCTAAGTTGATCGAGGGTTGCATATTTAGATAAATCACCTTGCTGTTGAGTGTTACCTCGAGCAGATCTTCCATAAATATCTACCATTATATTTACTGATGTTTGTTTAAATGTGATAATGTGGTATATTCATGCACGACTTTATGAGGTGGTTTTCTTGGCGATGCCATGGATATAGCATCAAGTACATTAAGTACTTCTCGACCACATATTGGTGGATCAGTTAATGTTTGTGTAGGTAACGTTGAATACCAGATTGGTGCAGTATTATTACTGACATAATGAATAAATTCTTTTGGTGGCGCTAATCTATATGAATCAAAATAAATAATTCCACGTGGATCAATTGCATACGCCACCCAATGGGTACCTGGTCCCGAGTTTTGATCGAGATTTATAATACCTGTTTCAGTATTGTTTGGTTGTTTTGGTAATTGATCGCGCATGAAAACACCTCTAAAGTTTTTTATTTTTAATTTTTTAACAGCATCGAGTAAATCAAAATTAGACAGAAGCGAGATTAGTAAACTGTTCCTGGAAGTCTTAGACCTTTTCCGTACCACGAAGGCGGGATCCCTGGTAATCTGAGACTTTTTCCCTTTTTTTTAGATGTTCGTTTTATTCCCTGTCCGGTCGCTTTCTTTAATGCCATTCCAGCGGCTGTTCCAACAGCGCCTAATGCAGCTGCTTTTGCAACAGCTGGGGCTGCAGCGGCTATTAATGCTGGTATAGCTGCGAGAAGGGGAAATATACCACCCGTTTTAAAAGTATCCTTAATAGCACCTGCAGAAAGATCAAATTTGACACCTTTATTTGACTTTTTTGCTTTATTAAAATTTTTGAATTGACGATCGGTTGACGATAATTTATTTGAACCACTCATGTGTTCCTTTTTTAATGATATTGTTATTCCACAATTATTATTTGATGCTGATTGCAGTCTTTTTATCTGACCAGGAGTCAGGGTAACATTAACGTGATTATATGACATTTATAATACTGATAAATGATCTAATTACACATTACATATTTTCTACTGGAGCATCAACGACTCTCATTCGTCCACCAACACCTTCTATGAGCATTGATTTATCGCTAAGTATAATAGCAATTGCTCTATAATTATCAATAGCTCCTCTATTAACACTAGCTCGAAAATGTATATCGACTACTGATTGTCTGGTCAAATCTAAATGTTCGAGCGAAAAGTAATAAATAGGATATAAGCTTGTAAAATTTAGTTCTGATATTTGTAATCCAGTATCAACATTTTGATCACGGCCCATGAACGACATAAGACGATTATATGCACGTGCTACATAATTTTGATCAAAATTAAGAAATATATCCTCGGATGGTTCTTGATGTCCATTTATCCTTAACGAAACCTCAGAAACACCGAGTTTATCAAATATCATAATACTACGCGTTTGATTATTTACTTGTGCAGCAGTTTGTAATACAATAAATATATGTCTTGGTGCAGAAACATCTTGCTGAGAGGCTATCTGCCATGTAAATAAACCGTTAATATTACTCTGGAAAGCATCTGTAGTCATTGTCAGCCATTATAGCATTGATTTACCACCTTGATTCATAAAAGATAATAATCGTTGTTCTTCATGTATTGATGAAATCATTACTGCCATCCAGAGACTAAGTTTTGTAAGAATTACCATACCAGCATCACTGGCGGGTCTCCATATTGCATCATCATCTGCAGCTTTTCGTACTAGTACAACTGTATGTTTGGCTCCGAAAATGACTTTTCTGACATTTCTACAAAATCCAAAAATATGTGATAGTGGAATTGCACATGAAAATATTCTTCTATTTCCTTTTAACATCCTTCGACGTGTTGTAAATCCTAAGTTGAAATTTACATTAACGCTATGTAATAACGAAAATGCAGCAGCAGGCCGGGCTATCATTCTTGCTGGTTGTGGATCGGATGCAGTATCCCGCGGTGTTTGTATTAAATTATATTGTCTATTTTCTGGAAAATCAGTTATATCCTTTGCGAACAACATTGACGGACCAGCTGATCTTGAATAATCGTCGCTGTATCTTGCAAGACCAAGTATGGTTGTCAACATCTTTTTGAATTGATTCAATATTTTTTCTGTCAATCATGTATGTAGCGCTATCAAACAACGCCATAATACCATTATTAACAAACCCAACACTAATTTCGGCTGCATATTCAGTATTATCGGTTTTTAATATTTCATCTTCGACTTCAATAAAAGCTTCTGAGGGCAGGAAATATCTACTTGTATCATGAATCTGAAGTTCAATTCTTCCTCGTTGATTTGGAATTCGTGCTTCATAAGAATAATACTGATAATCGTGTATAGACTCATCTTTGAGAACTGGTGCGTCCATGTCAAACGCGGGGTCACTCATACGCTTGAACATATTTATTATAATTATTATCGTCTAAAACGAAGACCATTTCGGGAAGTGAGACCACTTCGGGAAATGAGACCACTTCCTGCTATCAGACTAGCGGTTATGTCTTTCTCTTTTTCTGATAAAAGTATATCAGTCATATATGGCATCGCCATTGCTGCTAGTTTTTGATTAGCGGCTTGATTTATTATTTTACTTACACTTGCGGGCATCATTTCAGTACTGGGCAATTTCACCGACTGAGATCGGACAGGTTGTGGTCTGTGTATTAATCGTGTTAGTCTATCTTTATTCGCTGAGAATGCTTTACTGGCAAGGTTACCAGCAACACCTATACCTTTTTCACGAACAACATCAATAGCTTTCATACCCGGCTGCTTTGCAATTGGTATTGCTTTTGGGGCTAGTCTTCTAAACAAACCCTGAACAATATCTCCTAACCCATCTCCGTAGGTTGCTCTGTAAATCGGTATTCGAGAATTAATTGCCCTGACCATGGTGGGTCCACGTTGAGAACTGTGTATTATCATTTTATTATTAATTAACTTTATCACTAATTGCATCTAATCACTGTGACTTAGTCGCTATAATAGTCATCGGCAATTTCATTAATAAGTGATCGATACACATCAATATCCATAATACCGCCACTAAATAATCTTTTACAAATATCAGCGGCTTTGTTAATGATTTCTGGGGAATTTTTACCAGCTCGTTTTCCTCCAATCAGAATTTCTAGTCGTTCAACATCAGCAAGGACGTTGTTAGGACACTGAGTAATAAGACCACTTCCTAAACCACTTCCGAAAGAGGTATCCGACGGCCCTTCCTCACTTTTTATTTGGGCTGGTTGTGGTTTTGGAGATTGTGACTTGTTGTTTTATCAATTGCTGTTGTTGTTGTGGTCTTAACTTCTATATGAGAAATAGACACTAATCGCATTATCATAATCAATAAATCTCTGATCACTGTTTTTAGCTTGATCAACTCCATAATGGATACAAAATATCCATTTATACCACGATCCACGACTAATAATGTCATTTGCTTGAGAGGATTTTAAAAATTATTGTCGATTGTCATAACTCTCAACCGCACTTTTAGCTAATTGACTAACATTTTTAGCCATTTTGATTTCATCAATGGCAGTATCGGTGAATTTGTCAATTACATTAATTCTACCCCGTGCTAGTTCTGATTCTTTAGGTGCTGGTTTTAATTTTTGTTCTGGTTCTTCAGGTGGTGGCAATGTAGCTGCTATTTCGGCTGGAAGTTCTTTAAGAGTTTTTTTTTTTGTTTTCTTGGTTCATTTTGCTATTTTTTCAGCTACTTTAGCTGTTTGATCTAACACAGGTTGAATATCTTTAGTGGTCTCAGTGATAGGTTTAAATAACTGTTTTGTATCCTCCTCAAATTCAACTTGAGATTCCTGACGCGATTGTAGTTGTTGTTTGACAGCATCACGAACAGGTAGATATTTTTTAATTGCCTCTAATCGATCTCGAGCTAATTTAGCTGAGTGTGATTCGCCAATATTCATTATTAAATAATATTTATAATAGATGTTTAATTGAATTGAGTGCTGGTTCACAAGTAAACAAAAATCGCTAAAAATGCTTTTCTATTCTCTGACAAATCAAAGATAAAATAAATATTTTATTAATTATCATGTCTATCTGCAAATTTATTATAAAATTATATCAAAACGCAGATAAAAACACCATTTTATATTGATTGGTATTAGAGTATATAATAAAGCGCGATAACTATGCTCTGAATCTATGTTGAGCAATAGATAATTATTTCCCTTTGCGCATGAAGTCCAGGTTTGATACGGATAAAATAAATCTTTTTTCTGACAATTATTACCTAATTATCTGTTACCTTGCGTGTCGGACTGCGATCAGGGATTCATTTTAAAAATGCCTCACAAGATAATGCAGTCACTCGGTCGCCTCATATATTCGGCCCACAACACGGTTCGGACGCTAGCATAGAAACTGCTCGCACTTAAGGCACTCTATGCCTGCATCGGTCTATACGTAGTACATTCAAGCCACACATACTAGACCTAGCCGCCAGGTACACCTGCCTGTCTGCCTGCCTGCAAGCCCCAGATTGTCCGCAGCCCTGGGGTACCCTGTACCAGATAGCGCCTAGGTCAGCCTAGTCAACAGCCCCAGTATTATCTGTATAGCGAACAATGAGACAAGGTGCTTGCTCGGTTCGCAAGGTCGCTATACACATTCTATACAAATGCTACACCAATTTTGTTCACTTTCATTGAAGCACCCTAAATTTGCATTTTTGTCTATATAATAGTACCGGAGCCTATGTGTGGGTAGTTAGTTAGAAATGTTTATATCCTTCCCCGTTCATTTCAAACTATACGTCCCGCTAAGAGACCACAGGCTTTGTCACTACGAACCCGGTGAAGAATCAGCTCTGCTGGTATCGTTCACACACACTAAACCCACAGCTAATGCATTGTGTCCCATATAATAGTACCGAAATCTATGTGAGGGTAGTTAGTTAGAAATACCTGATAGTCTCGCTAAGCGAGAACCAAGGAAGAAATTTCAGGTCTTGCGGGAAGAATCAGCTCTGCTGGTATCGTTCACACACACTAAACCCACAGCTAATGCATTGCGTCCCATATAATAGTACCGATATCTATATGTGGGTAGTTAGTTAGAAATACCTGAGTCTCGATAAGCGACCACAGGCTTTGTCACTACGAACCCGGGAAGAAATTTCAGGTCTTGCGGGAAGAATGTTACGGGCTAAGGAGAGTTTCTAACTAACTACCCACATATAGATATCAGTACTATTATAGGGGAAAAAATGCAAATTTGCAGTGGGTTGGGTCTGAACTATATTGTCATAGATAATTTCCCGAGCCCGTGTAACGACCCAACCCGTGATTAAAAAGAGAAGAATGTAAACATGGACCGAAAAAAACGGCCTGGATATTAAATCTATGGACCGAAAACACAGTCTGGGGCAATATGAACCGAAAAAAACGATCATGAGACAGTAAAGCCGTAAACACTATGGACCGACAAAATGGCCTAGATATTAAGCTTGTCAACACTATAGACCGAAAATGAGAGAAGACGTATAGAGAGACAATGGAATGTACTTGTGGGTGATAGTGATGACGATAAGGAATTTGAAGGTACGCTCCACGTGATTTTGTTTGGACGAAAAGGCACGCTTCTGACATACCTATTGCTTTATATACATGAGCAGCAGGCAGGGTGAATCTCTACATGATATTGCTCGAGTTTTTAACGTAAAAAATAGTTCGATAAAGTCATAAAAAAGTCAATAATAGTATAACAAAACTGAGCTAACCTCATGCGGTTTATTAACCATACGGTAATATAAAAGTTAGAGATTTTGGTTTCGGGTTATTGACTTTTTTTTCAGCCTCTGTAGGAACCCTTATTTCAGGTTAATTTCACGAGCAAAATTTTGTAGAATTCACCCTCTCTGCTGCTTTATATACTGTGATACCGATAAAATTTATTTGTAATAAAAATGAAGAAAAAAAAACAGTTCTTCTGATTCAATCAGTTTAAAATCAGAGTTCCACTGTTCTAATGCAAAATCTGATAGCTACCGGGTCATACTCTGATGACCAATGTTATTACCATAATGGATAATTATATCAGCTGATCAAATGAAATAGTATATCTTCATGTTTGCGAGACTAAGCAGTAAAGCGGAAGATCAACAACATATGCCGAAGGGTTTGTTTTACATATAATTTCATATTTATGAAAGCTACATTTCAATTGGCTAATTCAAATGTAACCAGAATATGATCCTTAAGCGTCACATTTTCACGCACAACAGTGGAGACCGAATTTAATCAGATTGGCTCAGATTTAACTAAGACTGAAAGGTTGCCTGCAACCTATATTGTGCGATATTATTATAGTCATAAACAAAACGCATTTGTTATGTATGCACACCATGCAAATGCTTAATTAAACTTAAAAAATCCACTTTTGTAAATGAAAAATCTGTTCGGCAATCTCCGTAAACAATCGGCAGTTTCCACGTGCCAAACACGGATAAGGCGTACATTTATCCCTTCTATTCAACCTAGCCATTCAAGTGTTTAATTTACCAACGTAATTGTCTGATATATCTTACGATCGTGCTTTTGAACAGCAAATACGATGCACTGTTGCATATGGATGTAACAAAAATAAATGATTAAAGGAAAAATAATTCTTTCTTTTTCCTAAAGTCCCATTTTACCAGAAAAAAGTAAATTCAAGCTGTGAGATAGAATAGGGTGAGGGAATGAGAAAGCTGTATCATTAATCTCAGATTATAGTCAATTTCGCCCATGAAAATTCGGTCCAACTTGAAAAACATTTCAGCTCAACTCAACAGATGTTTGAAAAACATCTTTTTCTTAAAATAACAAGTAGATACTATAAAAGATACGTTTTAGATTAGGTTTTAGCAAATAAAATCTTAATTTAAAAAAATGAAATTCTTTCAAAGAAAATAATCATACTTTCATACTTTGCAACGTACACACACTCACACACACACTTATATATATATATATATATATATATATATATATATATATATATATATATATATATATATATATATATATATATGTGTGTGTGATATATGTGCAAGTATGTATATGTGTATATATATATATATATGCATGTATATGTATGCAAGTATATGTGTGTGTATATATATATATATATATATATATATATATATATATATATATATATATATATATATATATATATATATATATATATATATATACATACATAGGTAGAGGAGTAGTTAAGAGAGAAAACAAAAAGCACAACTATACACACACACACACATTGTTATGCTAAAAGAAAAGATGCATCTGCACAATGACATTATCAATTTGAGTCTTCCGGTCAAATTATCAATATTCATTTATTAAACAAAAAAAAGGAATAGATTACAAAAATTTCAAAGTGTACATGTAATATTACAACAAATTTATTTAGGCTTCAGGTTTAAACACTGTTACATATAATCCACGCTTAGTTATAAGAGAGAGAGAGAGAGAGAGAGAGAGAGAGAGAGAGAGAGAGAGAGAGAGAGAGAGAGAGAGAGAGAGAGAGAGAGAGAGAGAGAGAGAGAGGGGGGGGGTCAATGTTGCTGCATTATGAAGCTCTTACCAGTAATTTTATTGTTTGTTTTTATTTTTCAAGTTGTCTTAGTGTGTGTGTGCGCGTAAATTAAAGCTTGTCATTACTAGTCAATCATATTTGCTCCATTATTGGAAAGAAATAAGAAAGGAATTAATTTTGTGCTCTCTCACGCAATGCACACAAATTATAAACATAAACTTATTGAAAATAAAAATTTTAAAAAAAAACTTTGATTGTTATCATTTATTACTTCTTTTTTTAGCATGCGAAATTTATTAATGAAAAAAATATACCCACGAAACTCCGTGTATGTAGTGGATGCCGGTTTGCGTATGCGTTCTTACTGTAGTGAGTAGCACTTAGGTCAAATAACAAATTCACAAAAGAGACGAAAATATCACCCAGTTGCTTGAGGTCACCGGCCGTTAACGCATGACGTACGTTATCGGGCGCAAACTGACGAAGATTATCTTGTATCCAGGTTAACTATACAACGGTTTCTCGCAAATAAAAATCAATATTTTAAAATACACTCACTGTACGTGCAAATGATAGCATTTTCTTGGTAGCAGGAGTTACTAAAGTGTTTTTAAAGTACGTTATTCTTGTGTATTCTTTTTGTCCTGCAAACATAAATTATGATCACATCTGGGAAATACATATAAGCCCGGGTGATGGATAAATACAACTTTGAGCGAGCTATAAACTCTTTTCTTAAACTTTCTGACAGGATATCAAATACAAAGGTTATTTTATTACAAAGCAAACCAACCCCCAAAACTGACTTTGGTATCTTTTAAGTGTGCTAATTTTTATTATGATGTCGGCCGACATAAGGAAGTCAAGTTTGGTTCTTTTGGATTCTTTTAAGTGTGTCGAATTTCTTTGTTTATTTAATAATAGACAAGCCAACATTTTACCTGTATTAACAGGAATTTTCAAAATAAATTGAAACAGTCGAACAGTTTTGAAAGCGACACAATCTAGTGCGTCACGCACGCATATCGATATAAAGCTGAAAAGTAAATTAATTTTCAGTAATTTCATCTAAATTTTCCATATTTATGGTTTATAATGTGTTATATTTCGACAATAAGAAGCATGTACTTAGTCTTGTGGGGATACATGTACGTCATTTCCGACTGACGTCCTCTGTAGGCGGGAAATCGTAGCTAAGGGGTAGTAACTGCGTTGTATATGTCTTTTTCGAGTAATTAAATTATTTCTTCTTTACACTTGATATTTTTTGGTTCTTTTTGTGTGAGTATAACCACTTTGAATCATGTAATGCAAATATGATGTAACCATAAAAATGTTGGATTGTGGCCGGTGACCTTGAATTTAAATTCTTCAGTGATGCTGTTGCAGAATAAGAAAGTACTTGTTAATGATGCATAATGGTTCTGTAATTATGCTTCAGATTTATTAATTTTCTACATTAAAACGTCTTATCTTAAGTCCAAACATGTGTCAGATGTATCCATGAAAAGTAGTATAAAGTTTGTTTTGATCCACTTGATGCAAAAAAAAAACTTAGAAAGGGGAGTTAATGTTTTCTCATTGTTAAATAGTTGCTGAAGAAAATTTCTTGGAACGTGACCTCAAATTGTAAAAACTATTAAAAATATTTTTTGAAATAGTCATAAAGAAAACTTCACACAATTTCACCATTAGTATTATTATTATTATTATTATTATTATTATTATTATTATTATTATTATTATTATTATTATTATTATTATTATTATTATTATTTTAATTATTATTATCGTTAATAATAATGATAATAATAATAATAATATCGTTAATAAAAATAATAATAATAATAATAATAATAATAATAATAATAATAATAATAATAATAATAATAATAATAATAATAATAATATCGTTAATAATAATAATAATAATAATAATAATAATAATAATAATAATAATAATAATAATAATAATAATAATAATAATAATAATAATAATAATAATAATAAATAATAAAGTTTTCGCTAATACCAATGATCCTACTAATGCCACTGTGTATAAATCGCCTTTGACTTTATGATGGATACCCGTCAGCGCGCGCGTGTGCGCGCGTGTGCGTGTGTGTGTGTTGGATTTTTAACTTAGGCTTGACAAGTTTGCAGTTATATCGCTACTATTACTATATCTGCAGTTTAAAATAATGTGGAGCAGACATGCAGCATCACACCCAGTCATTTTATCCTGTCAATGAGCCGACCAGTGATAAGACTAAATCTCTTAATACCGAACGCCAAGCGAGGCAGCTGCTAGTGCCATTTATATGTCTTTTGTGTAACTTAGCCTGGGTTAGAACCCGCGACCTCCCGCATCTGAGGAGGACACTCTAACCACTTAGGAGCGGTGGAATATTCGTTAGTAAAACAACAATAACATTCTTTAAATCCATAAAATTTTTATAACTATGGTCAAATAAGGAGATATTTGTAATGTGCCATTCTGATGAAAAGTCCACCGAAGCTCGACTCACATGACTAAAACCAGCCAAAAGTTTCGAAAGAGCGAAAGTCGCATCTGATTGGTTGCTTAATCTCACGGAGCATCCTATACCCACCGATGTAGCACGGTGTTGTAAAATGGTCGATTAAAAAGAGACTTCTTCAAGCGATCATTTTAAGTTTTATTTGATGCGCGTCCTTAAATAAAACATGCCTTAAAAGTGGGTTAGCAGGTATATTAAATGACCTCTTTATTACATTATATTTTATATATGGAAATTTTGAAGTTGTTATGCTTTGATGGATTGTCTTTCTCAGCTTGATCGGAATGTTAACCGTAATAGCAGAATGATTGAACCATAATACTCGTGTTAGACGAAGTAAAAAAAAAAGGAAAGCAACGCATAACACAAGAATATATTTGTATTTCGTGTTCGTTTGTGTCCCATTCGTATGTATAGTGGGGAGTGCGGAAATCGACGGAATGCAGCAAACAGTTGTTAAAGGAAAATGCAACCTCTACAAGAAAACGTACAATAATTTCCTTTCAGTCAATTAAACTTATGTTTTTTTATGGACATAAGTGTCACTGCAAATACATCAAACAACCTTTTAGGATAAGCTCAAAATAGACTTGTGCACTTTTTCTTTATCAAACTAAATTTAGGGGCGACAATTTATAACCAGGAATTTTTATAAATTTTTTTAAAATCAGTTTTGCTTTAAATTGGGTTGTTTTCAAAATGTGGAAGCATGAAGATTGTGTGCCAAGAGGCAGACGTTTTTCTTTTAGAGTAGGTTATACTTAAACACCAGTACAATTTTTTTGTTCCGTCGATCTATGCAGCATGGCTGTAAATGATATAGTCAAATGACGCCTTGGTGTATAGTCTTACAAAAATATAGCAGGCACAGAACGAGACGATTTCACGTTCATTTATGTGGCAATAAATAGAGGTTATATATCGATGAACACAACTATTTCTCTATTGAAATGACAAGAAAAACATTTTCACTTCATATGTGAAATATTTCCATATATCTACTCCAAAAACGTCGACCTTCTTTTCAATTGCGTATTGTTTAAAAGAGAAACCCGTCGATTTACATGGATTTTCTCCATTTGGTGCCATTGCGATACTCCTAAATAAATGCAATCACTATTCGTACGTAAATGAATCGGTTTTTTTTATAGTTTTGTCAACACATTTCATTGATAATTCTGGGGTGGGGTAATACAGAAAGATAAAGCGTTTATATCTGACAGACTCCTCATTATACATTATTTTGATGACTGTCAGTTTATTTGTACAGATTTTTGTTGTTTTTGTTTGTTTCTACATTCTAACGTAAATGTTTGTTTGGCCATGGTAAGTTTTCAGTGTAGTTCAGACGCTGTATCAATTTTAGGTTGTCACTTAATTTCGGTTTGCGATCAACGATAACCAAAGCATGATTTATCCGTCGTTTCCAAATATGATTGTGATGCGACATAAAACTGCAACTTTAAAACATTTATTAATATATTGAATCTAAAGTTTTATATTAAAATGTGTGCAGTTTGTTGCAGTAGAGTATTGCTGGTATACAATACTGGATGGTTGACACATAGAAATAAGATAGGTAAGTTAACTTATTGACACCTTCATGATTCAAGTAGAAAACTACATTTTAAAAAAATTGATGATACTTTAAGTCTATTATATTTAACCTGGAGGTAATTTGTAGGTATAACCATTGACTGCATAAATCTATGTTAGGCCTCCCCATTGACTGCATAAATCTATTTTAGGTGTCCCCATTAACTGCATAAATGTTTATAAGGCATCCTAATTGACTGCATAAGTGTATGTTAAGCATAACCATTGGCTGCATAAATCTATGTTAGGCATCCCCACTTACTGCATACATATATATTAGGCATCCTCATCGGCTACATAAATGTATATCAGTGTGTGGGTTGTTATGTTTGGGGTGTGGTACTTCCAATGTTTTGTTTAAACTATTATAGAAGTCCCATCAAGACTCTATTTTGTTGGAAGCTAAATTTAGTGAAAGATAAATGTAAAGCTCCGAGTCCAAGGTCAGCAATGCAGAAGGTTAGATGGTTAAATATGCAACAAAGGTAGAAATTCAATGCAAACCAGTTTAATAATAATTGACTAATAAAATTACTCTGATTCCCAATTACACTCATTTCCCATGACCATTTAATAAGCCTATCGCATCACTTGATTAACAGTGTGAGATTCATTTCTGCCTGTCCTTGCAATTCTACTCATCTGGCTGGTCTCTCTCTCTCTCTCTCTCTCTCTCTCTCTCTCTCTCTCTCTCTCTCTCTCTCTCTCTCTCTCTCTCTCTCTCTCTCTCTCTCTCTCTCTCTCTCTCATTTCCTCATATCCTTCCCCCTCTTCCTGTTTGACATTTCTCACAAATAATTCTCCACTTTCTCTAGACTCCTTCTCCTCCTCTACTTTCTTTACTACTCTTCTGTTGCTTTCGACAGTCTCAACTACAATCTCAATTCAGTCTCCAACTCTTGAAGACTTGGGACCAATGGAACCCAAAGTTATGTGTCCCCTAAATGTTTCCTTTTCGAAGCTTAGTCTTTCTTTATAATCTAATTCTAAGTTGTTGTGCCGCGAAATTACGAGTTATTAGGCATCCTCATTGACTGTATAAATGTAAATTAAGAATCCTCAATGACTATTTTACTGCATAAATGTATTTTAGGCATCTTTAATGACTGCACGAATGTATGTTAGGCATCCTCGTTGGCTGCTTAAATAAATATTATTTAATATTTAACCCATTTTGGGTGAATAATATATATATATATATATATATATATATATATATATATATATATATATATATATATATATATATATATATATATATATATATATATATAAGGCATCCCCACTGATTTCGTAAGTGTATCTTAGGCATCCCCATTGATTGCATTAATATATATCTGGTATACTCAATGACTGCTAAATTATATATTATCCATGCCCCAATGACTGCGTAAATCTATATTAGGCATCCTCGTTGTCTACATAAATGTACGCTAATACACTAGAGGGTCTACAAGTAACACATTTTACATATATTAAGATCTGTACATCCGGTTCCGGATTTGTCCTTAAAGGACAAAGCCGGATACTGCCTCACAGAAGTAAAAGACATTCTGAAAAGATGAACAGGGTAGTGCGCAGAACTTTGCAATCACCGAGCAACAATAGATTAAGATGTACTGAACGTCCCTCCAACAACCTACAAGGACAACCACCATATCCTACAGGGATAAGTAAAAGCAGCAGTGAAATAGCTGAAAAATAAGAAGTCAGCAGGAGTGGACAACTTCCCAGCAGAACTGGTCCAAGCAGGGGGAGCAGCAATGATTAGCGCCCTCACAAACATCTGCTAGCATATCTGGTTAACGGGGGAAAGGCCATCGCCGTGGACAAAATTACTGGCTTGTAACAATATTTCACTCGTGTTCCCTTTTTTAATTTTCTAAATAACCAGCTTTAATTTATGTAGTAACTTTTCCTTAATACTGAGATCAAGATTTCCGGTCTACTCTTCGGCTATATTTAATTCTGATTAGTGGTTATTGTGTTTTCTTCACGATGGTAAACATAAAGACCAATTACAATTGCGTGTGTTCTATACACTATAAATTACACCTGAAGTATATATATTCCAAATGTGTTGAAATGATCAGGACACGAATCAGTGGAGGAACCACGTTCCTAATTCAGTTCCCACAGTAAACCTATGCAAACACCATGATATTAAAAATTCAACAACTTAAAAGTTCTGAGTGCCCTTCATCAAATCTATATTTATCAGTATAGATAAACCTGGATGTCAGCCTCTGTGTTAAAGAAAGGATATGAGATGCAACAATTTTTGGACCTGCATGTGTTTAAATCATATGCTTTCAATTCCCCACCAAAGAATCGGGTGCTAATGTTAGTAATGAGTGTTCCAAACTCAAGACTGTTAAAGGACTGAAGTTCCATCAATAAAACAATGTCTCTACTTATCTCACTTACAGCTAGGATAAGCTCTCAAAAGACTCGTTTTCCTAAAATATAACTTACATTATTAACCAATCCTGGCCAGCTGAACCCATATATACTCTATTGTATGTTCAGCCATTTTCAGGCTGATTCCTATTTTCTATACCATTAGTACAGTGTATCCACCCTTGATGTTCTTGACAGCCCTAGGAATAGTAGTTCAATACATAAGTAAGCAATGCACACAGTTCTGCTTGTCAAAAATTACATTAGTGGATCTTAAATTATATTGCAAGTTCATTTTCACCTAAAGAGATTTTAGACAACTTTTAAATATATGAGCTCAACTTAAGAAAATCACAAAATATATTAAAATAAAGCTGTCTAGCAAGAGTCATGTTCTTAATATCACTATTTATCTCTCTTAAATTTAATACTGAAATATTTTCTCAGTCTTGTCATAATATGTAATTTAGGAGTTAAATGTCAAGGTGACCATCTATATGTACATGTACTATTACAGACAAGGAAATTTAAATGACAAAAATTACCTAAAATTCATCTCAGAAGACATATAATTTAAAACTAAAGTAAAGTGGTCATATGTCAAAAAAAAATAAAAAAATATGACGTTTCAAAACATTAACTGAAAGAATGTGGGGTGCAAAGTCAAGAGAGGTCATCCCCATTAAACATGGTGGAAGAGACCTAAGTGATCATATCTAATGCATTATGCTTTCAAAGCACAACCAGGAAATATCATATTGCTTACTATAATTACTCTAAAGGTGGTCAAAATTGTACAATTTTATATATGTATTGCTGAGATATGAACCAAAGTGCAAAATGCTCCACCTAACAGAGTCCAATTTACACCCTATTCCCCATCTCCCTTCTTGGCAACAGTTGATATATCTGAATATGTGTTTAATATCCCACTGAAAGTCAATCTGTGATTTAGAAAAGGTATTGAGTATGCTTGTTATCCCCATATATAACCATATGATTACAATTATAGTAATGTCGATCACAACTACATATATGGAGTCGCTGTATTGCTATTTCAGTGGAAGTTTACGCATTTTTTTAAATTACTGGTTGTAGACTTCTTTTGCATTGGCATCAGACCACAAATAAAGTATTTTGAAAAATTCACTAGAGTTTATCATACTAATCGTGTTGTGTAGAGTTAATACAGTTCACTTGGTAAATCCTATTACGCATCTTGTGTATAGTTTACACAGTTCACTTGGTACAACCCTACTACACATATTGTGTAGAGTTCATACAGTTCACTTGGTACAATCATACTACGCATTTTGTGTTGAGTTTATACAGTTCACTTGTCACAACTTTTCTAAACACACTGTATGGAGTTAATACAGTTCACTTGGTACAATCCTACCACATCTATTATGTAGAGTTTACACAGTTCACTTGGTACAATCCTACTACACATTGTGCAGAGTTAATACAGTTCACTTGATACAATGTTACTACAAACATTGTGTACAGTTAATACAGTTCACTTGGTACAATCCTACTATACACAATGTGTAGTTTATACTTGGTACAATCCTACCACACATATTATGTAGAGTTTATACAGTTTACTTGGTACAGTCCTACAAAATATATTGTGCTGAGTGTATACAGTTCACTTGGTACAATCTTACTATACACATTGTGTAGAGTTTATTCAGTTCACTTGGTACGATCTGACTACAAATCTTTTGTAGAGTTTTGGATAGTGTAACGCAGGTGGTCCTGGTGGTGGTGGTGGTTGTGGTACATGTGGAGATAGAAAGCAAGACAACAGTAACTGGTGTGTAAAAGAGTGCATGATTACGCGTGAATTCCGACAACTCACGTACATATTTTGATATATATGGATCAAGATAACAAACGGTCTTTAAAACAAAATGTACTTTAAACCTGAAAATGTCCCTACTAGATATTAGTTTTATAATCTTTGCGATACTTTTAAGTAAAACTGTCGACTCGTCTACGTTTATATTCGGGGAGAAAACAAACCCTGTGATAATGCATATAAAATCCTAATTAAGTAAATCAAATTTTTGAAAGCGAGTTGACGAGGTCGCAAGATAATGCTTGAGTGTATGAGGCGCCGCAGCGGACAAAAGCTGGTACAATCATAAAGTTGCCGTTGAAATTTTAATGTCGTATGTCCAGAATTCCAATTTCACTTGTATAAAAAATGATTGTTCTTAAAGTTCACAGGGCGAGGTTTAGATTGTGTCTCTTGAATTATACGATGGTGGTTGAAATTTCAATGTCATACGTCGAGGATTCCTTATTTACATAATGGTTCAAAGAGTTCATGCTAAAAGTTCTATTTCATATGTTGAGTATTTAGATTTCATCCGGTTATTGGATATTTTATTGTTCTTGCCAGAATTGTTTTGGTTTATTTGCACGGTGAAATAATGTGTTGGTATTAAAAATAACATTACACAATGTCTACTATAATAATTCAATATAATATCGAGTATTAAGATACATCATTCGTGTATTCAATTATGAGGCGCCATTATGCATTTAGTTTGAAAGTTACTATTCACACTTCGAGAATTACTATGAATTTCTTGGCTAAGAGGTCGCTCTCGTGAACAGACTACGTTATTCACACGTTATGTGAATTAGAGATTCGCGACATACGTTATTGGAATTTCAACCACTGCTGTGTAATTCAAAATATACACAGTAAATAATATTGGATTTATAGACTTACAACATCGAAATTTCAACTGCAACTTTCTCATTGGACCAGCTTTTGTCCGCTACAGAGCCCCATATAGGTGCGTCACAGGTCAAATATTCAGTTGAGATTATTCCTGTGTACAGGTAAAGTTTGAAATATCTATACGTATTTAACAATAACGCAAGGTTGGGGACCGAAGGTTTAAAGAGTTTAGTAACATCAAGAGATTCATGGAATAGGAATGGAGCAAAGACGGGCGAGCATACTTCCCGTTTCCTATCGGTGGAATCTGCTTCTTACGGTTACTGTTATTACAGGTAAGTATTACACATGAAAAAGGGGGATGATGATACTTGTTGCTCACGTTGAACACGTAAGCCATTATTAATAACGATAGTCTGTGGTAGAATTAATGCACTTCTTTCATTTAAAAAAAAAATCTTCACGTACAGTGCCGTAATACCAAATAGGCATAGTAGGCACTGGCCGATGGGCCCTGTGACAACGGATAAAAATAATATTGAATTGATTTGATCTTGACGTATTAGGAGACAATTTGCGAGGGGGGGGGGGCGTTGAGATTTCGACTGCCAAGGGTCCTTTACAGGGTTTAATCTGGCACTGTCCATGTAATACACTGTAAAGCAAAACCGATGTCATACACATCGTTTATTTGGCACATTTTTAAAAACAAAATTCAGTTAGGGAAAAACTTGGAAACATTGGAACGACTTCGATATTGAAATTCAAGGTCAAAACTGAATGAAAATGCCCTCGATGTTCGATTATCTAATCAACATGAACTCGACTCGATGTACATCGATAAATTAAATCGCCGCGATCATGAGCGAGACAGATTTGAGACAAAAATTATTATTATTATTATTATTATTATTATTATTATTATTATTATTATTATTATTATTATTATTAGTCATACGTATATCGACAGTTATATGTATTTGGGCCATATTTTGAAATTCAATCAGTCAGATAATGAAGATATGATGAGACATTATCGATATTTGTGTACTCGAACAAACATGCTTCTACGCAAATTTAAACCTTGGCCATTGAGTATCAAAATTAGATTATTTAAATTTTTTTACCGCTTTATATATTCTTCTCCACTGTGGACAAACTTTAGTGAAAATGTGAAAAAAAACTAGTAATTGGTTATAATAATAGTCTTCGCTTTCTATTAGGTCTTCCTAGATGGAACAGTGCCTCCAACATGTTTGTAAATTATAATGTATTTTGTTTTGAGGAAGTAAGGAGAAAGTATGTATTCTCAATGATAACTAGACTATTTAATATTGAGAACTGTATATTGAAATCACTTTGGAACTATGACATTCGTTTAAATTTTCATATTGTTAGTAGATGGAACAAATTACTATTTAAATGTGTCACTTAACATCATTTTTTAACAATGCAGGGCGCAAATAATTGTTGTAAATGTATCTATAGACTTGTACATATGATATATATGTTCTTTTATGTTTACAATGTTTTACTCTATATCCGTATTTTAATTTAGATGTATGGACTATGCAGTGTGAAAAAAAGAATTCTTTTATTATTATTATTATTATTATTATTATTATTATTATTATTATTATTATTATTATTATTATTATTATTATTATTATTATTATTATTATTATTATTCAGTCTTTCCAAGGTTATGGAGGGGTAGGAAGAGAGAGAGAGAGACCATTATTGCAAAGAAATCTTCTCAATAAAAGTATTGAATGTGATCAGGATTAAGGTTAAAACTATTGTAATTTCTTCCATATTTGTATGCCGGATATAGACATGTATGTATGCCGGATATAGACATGTATGTAGACCGGATATAGACATATGGCCATAGAACACAATTAATTTTACTATATTCTCTCTACATTTGTTGCTCAGTACTGAACTTTCCACTATGTGACAATCAATACAAATCATATGTTAATCTAAAACACCTTCAAAGATGACTTTACGGTTTAGTTCTTGCCATGGGTTGACCTGCATTTTTTTGAGAGGCTGAATTGTAAACAAAACACCAGGCAACGGAACACAGATTTCACTTCCGGATCATCACCATGACCTTATGCAATGTGCACTGTCGCCGAAATACACACAGACAACACACCATAAGCTCACATGTCAAAGAATAAACAATTGCTTTTAAATCCTTACCAAGAATGCCAAAATCTAACTCTATATCACCACCAATTTCAGACAGGAAAAAGTGATCTAAAAATTGACTGGGACTACATTCGTGGGTACTGAACCGGATTTTATTAATTGTGTACTGATTCCTGAAAGGGTCAATGTTTTTGTCAAACTTTTATATTTGCATTTTATTTTGCATGCCACTACTGTTTCAACTTCATATAAAGTGTCCTTTGAAATTTCCTTGCAAGCAAGACATGTGACAGCTGGCAGAAAGTGTGTAGTGCTGATGTTCTATAGGGTGCAATTTGAGATCCAATTGTTCTTAAGAAACCAAAACTAAATTTGCTATATCTTCCTTAATTATAGGAATTTTTCAATGCAGTAAAAACCTAATTGTAATACGTGATAAGGCCTGTCTGAAAATGTGCTTGAAATTAAAACATATTGATATATTAAATTTTAAAGGAAATTTAAATAAATATTTAAATTTTTAAAACTTTTAATTTTTAAAAAATTAAATTTTCATACAAGTTATAACATTCAGTTTGACAAATTTAAGGCAGCAAAGTTGATTAATGAATGGTGTTTAAAACAAATGGTATTTTGGGTCTGTACAACTAATAATACTATTCCCAGGGGTACTGAAGCATGATAGCTCACAGTGATTTTGACAGCAAATTGCAATATTCCTATCCAGCTGCATAAAGGTGTACATACTTAAGAAACAATGACAGGTGCTATGTTCCACATTTATTGTTTCAGGTACTTGGGCAGTTGTTTGTATAACTAATAGCCCACTCAAATTTAAAGTTTTGATGGGACCACTACCATGTTTTATAGAAAATATGCATTCCATTTCAATGTCGATAACTACAAAAGTCAACAATGCAATACAAAAATACAGTTTCAGGGAGGTTCCACCTTACTGAACAATGGTGTGAATCTCTCTCATGAAGATCTAAGCCATGTCTTTGAGATGCTGTATATCAGTGTACTGATTTGAACTCATCTTGGTCACTTATAGCAGCACACTGCCTGTCCTTATGAGACCTTGCTATCACCATTGGACTTCTGGAGAGCTTCCAAATTGATCCAACTCTAATACTTTGTTCCAGATACCAGACTAGACCTGCAAATATATAACATGTTTCACTTAATTCTAAAAAAGGAAGATGTAGGCAAATGAAGTTAAAATGTATTAGATATGGTGATTGCAAAATAACATTCAGCTTACAAATATGGGTAAAAAAGGTAAACTTGACAGAGTGACACTCAAAGATGTGAAGCAATGGGCATGTATTAAAGTGATATATGCATCCTAAAAATAGATGAAGTTTCTACAAGCATATTTAGCCATTTACATGTTAAATATCTAATCAGACAGAGTATGAATCATAAAGTTTAAGGCAATGTTGGAACGGTGAGGTTTGATCATTGGTGAAAACATTGATAAATACCAGTATAGTGGAAAGTCAAATGACAATGTACCAAATTTAATTTATTACTATATGCAATCATATTCATGAAGTAAAAACAATTTTAGATATTGCAAGTGAATACAGCGAAATGTGGCCACACAGATCAACTATAGGTACCAATAGACCCTATATAATCAACTAAATGTGAAATTTTCATCCCGAAAACTTGTAAACAATGATGGATATTTGCATGTGTGGAGTATATGCAATGCACTTGTTAAAATCACATGTGCAAACATGATTCCAATAATCTGTTTGAACATTTTTAGTCTATTTTTAAGAGTGTTGGTTACCAAGTTAGTAAGCTCAATGATTCAATGGAATCAGATATCAGCTGATGCTGCAATATGGCCCTCTGTCAAAGTACTAAATTGACATGTGTTACCATACAGAGGCATATTCATTATGAAAATAAGATCTTGGGATATTTTAAGAGCACACAGTCAGAACTGAGCCTTACAGATTCACTGTAGGTACTATGTCAGCCTAACAATGTCAACTTTTAACTCCAAACTTTCCAAAATATATGCATATTTGTTCATATCAGCTATATAACCATGTTAGGATCAGTTGTAGAAAGTTTAATTCAAATAATCTGTTTGAATATTACTTATGTAATCTTCAAAGTGTCAGATAACAAATATTATTAGTCATTAATAATGCATAAAGCAAAATGGATCATGAGAATTCTCACAATATCATCTGGGCCACAATGTCGCACTACATCAATCAACATCTTAAAGAAACTGAACAATAAAATGGAATGCATTCTGTGTTCAACTTACATCATTTTGCAATTTGTTTTACATGCAATGGTAAATATACCTGGGTAAAGTATATTTTACCCCTCTGACCTGTATTTCATTCTCTGACAGCATAATATGATTTTGTAGAGAACTTGAACAGGTTCTAGTATAAAGTCTTCATCTCTGTCCTCTCACTAAATACCCTATTACTATGTTAACAAACAATTACTGATAGCTGTTTAAGCAGATATGTGTTACTCAGGAATTCACCCCATCATAAACACATAAATTAACTGTTTGAACCCCAAATAAAAAGTTTCAATGACCTAAAGGTACAAAGCAAAATTGAATTTTGTCTTCATGTAATTTAAATGATGGTCTTATTTTCACGAACAAAGATATTTTCTCTAACAAAATTTGACAAATATCCATAACTTGAGCTTGTATATTGTGTAGGAGTATATATATATGCTGATATCATTTGATATTATTCCCAATAAATATTATATATGTGTATACTTGGTGGAAAATTTTTATTTTTTAATTGTTTTTTAAATTTCATTTAAATTTTTAACATTAAAATTATTTTTTATTTTTAATTTCATGTTTATATTTTTAAAGTCAATATACATAACATATTAAAATTTAATGTGTTTATCATTAATAATAAAGATTCTATATTAGTTTAAAGTTTACTCACATGCTTTATTGACAGGCCATAGAATACAATTAATTTTACTATATTCTCTCTACATTTGTTGCTCAGTACTGAACTTTCCACTATGTGACAATCAATACAAATCATATGTTAATCTAAAACACCTTCAAAGATGACTTTACGGTTTAGTTCTTGTCAAGGGTTGACCTGCATTTTTTTGAGAGGCTGAATTATAAACAAAACACCAGACAACGGAACACAGATTTCACTTCCGGATCATCACCATGACCTTATTACTCAATGTGCACTGTCGCCGAAATACACACAGAGAACCACACCATAAGCTCACATTTTAAAGAATAAACAATGGTCTTTAAATCCTTACCAAGAATGCCAAAATCTAACTCTAGTATCACCACCAATTTCAGACAGGAAAAAGTGATCTAAAAATAGACTGGGACTACATTCGTGGGTACTGAACCGGATTTTATTAATTGTGTACTGATTCCATATATGTATGCCGGATATAGACATGTATGTAGGCTGGATATAGACATGTATGTAGGCAGGATTGATAAATCTATACACGCAGTGCCGGATTTTGGACAAATGAGGCCCTTACTTGGGCCCTGAAAGAGGTAAGCCCGGTAGGCTTACGCAGGTAGTCAGGCATATATCCTCAGGAAATTATTGAGTAGTTAAAATAGCTACAGACTTTAGAAAAATTCATCAAATTTTTTTTTACCAAGAAGGTGAGCCCCCTGACCAACAGTGGCCCTGTGCTTAAGCACACCTAAGCACAATGGTAAATCCGGTACTGTATACACACCGATATTTTACTTTATCTGTATTATAGTACATTAGAGTACATATCCAGTTATTTCACCAGTGCCCGCAGCAGACATAAAAGTGCAGACAAGCACGGGGATGGGGCGCAAGTGGCTGAGTAGTCTAAAGCGCTCACAGTTTTTGATCACTGCCATCTCAGTCTCAGTCTCAGGCTCGGCTAACATGGGTACGTGAGAAAGCTTGCCAGTAGTTTCTGGTGGGTCGGTTCTTCCCTGGGTTTTCCAGGGTTCTTCCTCCGCCATTTATACTGGTCGCCATGTATAGCCTATCTTGCGCTCAAAATGGTGTTAAGCCCTACAATAACAACAACAACAAACAAGCACAGCATACCTAAAATAAACGCGCAAAATGAATATGGAAGGAGTGATCACAGCGTTGCATTTCATGCCTAGGGCATCTCCGAAAAATATTCACATGATTCTAGATGATATTTTTTATTAGACTGATGAATGTCTAAATTTCGGGACTTACAGATTAATTTGTGAAATGTTGTGTAAAGTTGGAACTTCTTACCCTCCAAAATACGCTCACTCAGATATTTGGCGGAATACTACTGACATCATGCTGGGAGAAAATATATCATTTGCGGGGAGAGGGTGGGGACCCTGGCAAGTTCATTAGAGACAGTTTTTCCCTGTTAAATAAAATCGCAGCTCCTCCACCTCTCCGAATTCCAAAAGACGGGTTATTTAATTATGACGACACTGCGTTTGTTAAATGCAAAACAAAAATACTCGACGCAAAAATGAAGGAATCAACATCTTAATACGGAAGTTCGCCATTGCATCAGTAGAAAAAAATGTGGGAAACGTGTTGGTTCTGCATAAACGTTTAAGTAATGCTATAGTTTTTACAAATAAAAAAGCATTGCCTTTTTGAGGCATGGAAAATCAAAGCACTTGTCAGTACCTTTACTTCGTGGATTTTAAATACCGTAATCTTTTGGTCTTTGACAGTATCTGTATTTCCTCTATTGCAATGCATTACTTTGTATCCTCGACCATCTATAGGAAGAACATATAACATGTGACATTGACCAGTTCGTAATTAGATGCGATCATAAGTCAAATGGTGGGTCAATCTCCACACTGAGTAACAAAGTATGTGAAGTGAACTCTGGGCGGGGTCTCAAACACTGTCGAAATGAAATGCAATCCTTAAATCGACGTAGAGGAATAAAGCTGTCCATTGATATTAAAGAGAACATTATGGAATCCCTCAGAAAATCAGCAATGCAGTCGACCCCTAAAAGACGCCAATAACAAAAAAAGGGGAATATAAGGATGTAAAGACCAAATTTTTAGGTCGATCTTTGTTTTTTAGAGTTAATTATGGTAGAACACACTTAGTCGCATACATGAACCATTAACGAGATTTATGGGGAAATGACCACATTGTATAAGCCATAAAGTTTACTTTGGGACAAGACCAGAAGTTATTAGTTTTTAATTAAGGGCTTAATTTGTTTAAACTTACCGAACGGGGTTCAAGTTTGGTTTTGCTTGTAATTGATATTAGGATGAACCCAGTCGTAGTCATTTAATTGTTAACAAAAATGACGCCGTGTTTTAGTACCGGAAAGGCGGGAATTATTGTGTATCTGATTGGTTGCGCTGTGAAGGGGGCGTAGTTTAAAACGAAAATTTTAAGCTTAACTGTACTGGAGGGTTTTTGAAAATTTAGTCTGCGTTTCTCTGCGAGAGAGAACGAAGCAATACCGGTAGACTCCAAGGGATTTTAATGAGGAAAGTTCTCGTCAATGAAAATTATATCCAAGGAGTGACGTTTGTCTGAAGGATTCGACAGACACCAAAAGCTTGAAAAACGAGGTAATTGCATAAATCTCGTATACTTCTTTATGCTATGACTTAATTGCTTGTAGAGGCATGTATTTGCAGGAATTTATTTGTTGAGTCGTATATAAATTTTCTCGACATGGTATACATGTGTCTAGTTTGTTTATCTGAGCCCGAGCAACGATATTTCCTTTTACATATGTGTTAGTGGTTTGTTAAGTTATAGTATTGATTATTGTAGGAGTTGAGTATGTTGAATTCATGCTTAATCTATATACAGAATTATATATCCGACATAACTGTATTGAGTTCATTTTGCTGATAATATTGTATTTGTATAAATGGAAGAATTGATGATTGAGGTTAGGGAAGTAGTTAAAATTATCCAATCGAATGTATTATGCATAATAGAAACCTTAGTATGGCAAGGAATTTCATTCATTTGCGTGTAATGAGACTGAGTGAGGTGTTAATGCCGCATGTGGCATAAATAGTCATTCGGAATCATTAGTCTGGGAACTAGCCGTATAGTCTGTTTGAAGTCGATTGAGTTAATTTCACACTTCAATGGGTCAGTCTAATGATGTATACCCGTATAATGTGAAGCTTGTTTATATTTTTATAAGGTGAGATAGTCTGGAAAGACGTTACAACCCAAACAATGTGGGAAGGAAAAAAAAGGGCAGTTCAGAACAAAAGGACAGACATCTAGAATTGTTAGAACGAAAGAATAGTGTAACGGAAGACGCACCGATACACTGTAACAAAAAGTATAGTCTGAGACCACCTGTGGAACGGAATCAGTCAACAGGTTATGCATTGATGCAAGGCGGAGTTATTCGATATACTCTGACTCGTAAATGATGATTTTGATTCTATCTTTAACATAATCGGCTAATCTTATATTGTCATTGTATTTTTGAAATTCCTTAATTAGTTAATACGTAAAGAAAGATTTGTATCTTTGGAACACTAACTTTCATATTATTTACTTGTGGAAATTTTTATTGTTTGAAATTTTATTAAATTTTGTCTTTATTTTTAACGGGGGCTCGACTTATTTTTTCTATACATTAGCTCAGATTATATTTTTACCCTATCCCTAGATTCCTACTTTGTAGCAGCTTTATTCGATACCTGACAAATTTCATCGTTTTAGGTCACTCATAGATACGAAACCAAAACCAGTAAACCCGCCACAAATAAGTTGAGGAGGGGTTTAACACAAAGGAGAAAAATCGCGGACAAAATAATTGCTGGGTTTTATAATAGACCAATAACTAGGTCTCCGTTTTTTTTCTGACAGCGTCATGTTCTGGTGACATTTGAATTAGCCAACGGAAATGCAGCTTTTAAAGCTTTAAAAAGTGAATCTACTCGTATGGTACATATTCATGTTTTTCATCCACAGTGATCTGTCTCCAAACGCGAAGTTATAATAGTTCGTCGGATTGGTTGATAAAATCTGTGATAAAATGAAATATATTGCCAGAATGTGACATTTAAGCTGTGGCTGTCAGATTTTTGTGTTTAGCAGCGGAGTTCTGTGATTTTAATCAGATTAACTTTGCTATTGGCTGGAAAATTAGGTCGTCTTTTTACTAAGGTAATTAATTTTCAGCCTAGAAACGTCATTACATGTAATTGAAGTTTGTAAAAATCCACTGGTTTACTTTGACAATACCACTGTTGTTCCATCCCTTTTATTTTAGTAATTATTTGCACAATCTGGCATAAACGATCATCTCCCAGATAACGATAAACACAGTAACAAGTGGGGGATCTTATCACACTCACTAACAGTAATCAAAACATTACAGAATTATAGCACATACAAAGCAGGAATCGAACCTGTGCAGTGACGAGACCTATAACCTAGCCCTGAAGCATCAGCGCCTTAACCCACTCGGGCATGCGCTCTTCCTCCCAAAATGGATGAAGCTATGTCGAATCAAACGGGATGTAATATTATACCGTATGCTAAGAACCAAATGGATTTTCTATTTAGATATGCAAGATATATACAATATTATCGTGATATCTAATTTACCTTTTTATATACGCTTCTAGCAAGATGCTGTTCTGCCAGGGAGATATGTCCATACAGAAGATGCAAAACGTGTGAAGTAAAATACCAAATTTGCCCTGTAAAGTGTTGCCTGAATATAAATAGACGACTCGTATGCTGTGGTGACACTAACAACAATACCAAAACTGACCAGGACTTAAACAATAACATTAACGATGACCGCTACAAGCAAGATAGTTTTGACGAGCAATATTCGGAAGATTATCGGTAATTAACATAATCTTTTAGAGAGAGAGAGAGAGAGAGAGAGAGAGAGAGAGAGAGAGAGAGAGAGAGAGAGAGAGAGAGAGAGAGAGAGACAGAGAGAGAGACAGAGAGACAGACAGAGAGAGAATACGAAGTGGTGCAATAAGCAGTAAACGAAAACAGAGAGAGAGAGAAAGAGAGAGAGAGTAGAATGAGTGGGGTTTAAGGGTACGTCAGCACAATCCTGGTATATAGTGCCAAGAAAGATTAAATTATAAAACTGCTGAGTCCAATTTTTAAAAATATGAACCATTTACTTAAAATTCTAAAACATCAACTGGAACATCATTACGGTTCCATCTCAGTTAACAAAGGCTGTCGTCATTAATCGAATTTTATTATGCGCTGGAAGAAAAGGTCACTCAGGCCTCATCTACGTTCCTGAAATTTGAAATTTGAGTAGGACACTCGGGTAGACAGAAAGATAAAATTATGCTGGCATGGCCTTCGTAAGGGGCAGTTAAAAAGGATGCCAAGCCCAAGTGTGTAGGGGTGGTAGGGGCGATTTCGTAGAGTTTGTGATATTTTTTCCCTTCATAGGGGCGCCGATAGATGGAAGGTCCTTCAGACAGATAAGTGATTAGTTGGGTATGTCATCTGTCAGTCTTGAGTTGATCATGCATTGAATGGCTGCGAGGGAAGTGGAAGAGAGAGCAGAAGAAAGACAATAATACCAACAAAAATGACCAGGACAATAAGAATAATGCTAGAGAACACTTTTTAAAACAGTGAACCAAAATGTCTATGACACACCTGTACTATCGGCAAGAGTACTATTGGTGAGTTCTCTTGGAGAGAAAGTTTTGAAACAAATCGACTATTCATCACTATAATTATTCTATTGAATTCAAAACAATGATATCACCCATTCAGCCTTGAATTCTAGCCTGTCATATAAATATACCTGATTAGAAATGATATATTTTGCGTTTTAAAAATCTTTTTCAGAACTCTAAATGAATTCTCAAATCATATGTACATAGTGATTGGGGTAGGTGCAGCAGTAGTTCTACTTATCTTGCTTACGTGCACCGTCTGCCTGGTGCATGCCCGTACGAAAAGGATCCGTGGAAATGGACCATATTCAGGTATGGCGTTTCGTAATATTAAGGATCTTACAACATCCTACAGCACTAATTCATGAAACATGTTTAATTTATTACTATCTTTTGCAGGCCTCGAATGGTTGAATTCATCTAACGAATTTGATTCAGTCCAACCACTGACTGATATAATTCGACAAATTTCATAAATTAAATTCATGCACAAATGTAAATCTCTTTTATCACATGGCCATATTTTCACAATATACGAGTCGTATTTAAAAGCTTTGAATATTAGTTTGCTGTCTAATTATTCAGTTATTATAATGCCATTTTGTGTACCTCGTTTGGTATGTTGTTCATTCACTTGAAATTTTCCCCCTCTAACATCATGACAGCATTCAAAATTGTCTGTCCCTATATGACTCTTTAATGCGGGGATCGTTGGGAACTAAAGTGAGGCTATATAGATGACGTGGCAAAGTCCGAATGCCGTTCTCGTTCAAGAAGTCTTCAAGGACGGTGGATTTATGCGCCTGTGCGTTACCATGGAGTTGATTGGATACCTCTGGTACCGATGCGAGGATGGGTTGTTCGGTAGAGTTCCGCAACTTTTGGCAACAATTTGGAGGCACAAACATATCTAGTGACACTAGCAGAGTTAGGCACAGGTATCTGGATGATCAAGTCTTTTACATAGAAAAATAATGGGCATCATATTCTAATTGCTGTCCTACCACTTCGAGTGACTAATGGCTTCTACTCATTTTCTCTGATCAAATTTATTATGTTCTTTTGAATTAGTTCAAAACAGTAAATACATGTTTCACTACCTTCCATGTTTTGCGATTTCAACACTATTCTGGTTTGATCAGCTGCCAACAAATGTGGGGTGCATCTTGCACAAACCTTTATGAGTTTTATATGATTCTTCAATGTATTAAAAACAGCTGTGGAAATAATGGCATTGAATATCGTGCATCTTCATCATTTGCTCCCTTCACATCGAACACTTCATGCTCACCAATCGCAAATGTCTTTTAGAAAGTGGATCACCTTTCATGGATGTGCGACCTTTCTTTCAAACAACCTGAACATTGTCGGTTCTAATAGTCTTTCGAGAGAGAATTACATCCGATAAACTTTATCCAAGTCAGCCTTTATACCGTTCACAGAGACAGCTTTGGTGGCATAGTGGCTAGAGCATTCTCCTCCGATGCAGGAGGTTGCGGGTTCGAATATACCAAAGACATAAAAGCAGTACTAACAGCTGCCTACTGCATTAAGAGGCTAGTGTTAGGACTTGAATGGGTGGGACATAATGCTACATATCTGCGGCATGATGCCACAATGCTCGAAATCACTATCAACTGCCACACTGCAGATATCGTAGCGATATGACTGAACAATTGTTAAAACTACGTTAAAAATCCAAATAACATACAGATCATTCGGAGAGCCTTTATCTTTGCTCAGTAGCATTTTCATATTCGTTGAGATTTTGTAGGTCACTGTCATTGACCTGTGTTACGTCAGACGTATATATCCGTATGTGCAGCTACAATTCAATGTTATCTTGTCTGTTGATTAGCGTTAAATTTATTTTCAGGTTCAAAGAAACAAAACATTTATAACAACATATTCTGAACTTTTCTCATACACCAAGTACATAATGCAACCTTGCGATATGACTACTTCTCTAGAATGATGAGATAAGATATATTGCATACGTAACGATATCTTAAATCGGAGGAGGGTCTAAATGCATAAATTTCAATTAATACCCATTTGAAATGAAATTTATGAAACGAGTTTAAAATTCAATTAGTTTTATCAATTCCATGTCAAATAAGCACGAATGATCAACTTTATCAGATTCATTTCAAATAAGCACAAATGACAAATTCCATTTATCACATGCCATTTTCAATTACTTGTGTTGAACATTTCATTGCTTTAGCCAGCAATGCTGGTAACGTATCAAAATAATTCGAAGCACTTGTCTATAATTTTTTCATGGTTATATTTTACACATATTTCAATATTAAAAGTCTGTAATTGGTCAGTGAAACGTCAAGTCGAAAATGTGATAAAACTAGAACACGCAATCATTTAAACCAGCCTTTTCACGATCAATAATTTACCTCAACACTTAAGTTTGTGATCCCGAATGTAATAACATACACAACATGCTTTCTTTGAACAATAATCCCAACTTATATGGTGTAACTTTATGCTAACTCATTTCACTTGAATTTATCAAAATGCCGTATATATGACTCCATTGGAAGTGAAACTAAAAATACATAATTATCATGCATTCAATTACTTTCAGAACGACAACAAAGACGAAGACACAGACAAGAACCGTCGATAGCACAATACAGCTTGGAAATGTGCTCTGTACGAAAACCCCCACCTTATGCGGAGTATCCCCCATCTTACAGCCAAGTTGTTTCTGAGGGCAACACCGATCATAACAAACCTGACGACGCACTACATTCAGAGACATCTCAGGAAATGTGTACACAACTATACTCCCTCCCTCCCCAGTATAATGAAATATCTGAAACGTTGCCTGCACAAAGGGACATACCACTGCAAAGATATTGAATTGAGAGTATAGAGTATATTTAATTATCTAAGCTATTTATCTTAATGTATATTATATAGAAATCTAGAACGACTGTATATATATATATATATATATATATATATATATATATATATATATATATATATATATATATATATATATCTATATATATGAAAATTATTTACTAGGTCGTCATGCGAGTGTGTCTGCTACACACGAGCTCATATAGCACCGACTCATTGCCATTATTTTTTGGTAATGCGTGCTTAGTCCTGACGGCATATGGGCTGGTGCCTGCAGGCAAGGCGATGGGTGCCATTTGCTCGCGGACCTGTGTTCGAAACTCCATAGAGTCCAAATTTAATTTCTCTAACATGTGTGATAGTTTTGTTTGTATTAAACTATATATATATATATATATATATATATATATATATATATATATATATATATATATATATCTATATATATATATATATATATATATATATATATATATATATATATATATATATAATATATATATATAAGAGTATATTTAATTATCTATGCTATTTATCTTAATGTATATTATATAGAAATCTAGAACGACTGTATATATATATATATGAAAATTATTTACTAGGTCGTCATGCGAGTGTGTCTGCTACACACGAGCTCATATAGCACCGACTCATTGCCATTATTTTTTGGTAATGCGTGCTTAGTCCTGACGGCATATGGGCTGGTGCCTGCAGGCAAGGCGATGGGTGCCATTTGCTCGCGGACCTGTGTTCGAAACTCCATAGAGTCCAAATTTAATTTCTCTAACATGTGTGATAGTTTTGTTTGTATTAAACTATATATATATATATATATATATATATATATATATATATATATATATATATATATATATATATATATATATATATATAATATTCCATTGAACGAAGATTACAAATCATCATATAAAATTATGTAAAAGAATAAGCATGGAAGTGGATCACATAAATAAATATAAATTGTAAGTGGTATTATTTTGATTGTATTGACGTGATACACATTAATATAGATTTTGAACGAGTTGAGTTATCGGCATTCACTACTGTCTTTCAGTGTAAGGGTTGAAAAATGTACAGTGATGTTGATGTTGGCCTACATATATATTAGCTTTGTTGCTACGTATACAAAATAAATCATTCGGTCATCTTTAACAGGGCCAACAACTTAGGGGCAACCATTTTTATGCAAATAATCAACATCTGACAACCAGTCCAGGTACACGTATACAAAAACCCCAAACTTGTCGACATCATACCTTCAGAACTTCTCTCTTCAGAAGTTCTAAAACCTAAACGTTTGTGTGAATCTGTATTTTAAATATTATATTGGTATTGGAACCATGATCTGCATTCTTTTATAATCCGATCCTAATTCTTTAAAGTGTTTTTCTTAAAATGATATCAATTTAACTCCTTAATTATCACATATTCCTAATGCATAGTCCATTCATGTTTTAGACAGTGACAAGAAAGCACATCATCTATCACAGTCGATGGAACAATACTGACCGGAGTTTTGA
>JAEAOA010001558.1:0-10485 GCA_016746295.1 Potamilus streckersoni | reverse complement strand
AAAAACTCAGAACTGCCATCGAAGAAGGATTTAATAAAATTTATCAATCATGGAAAGATAGCCAGCCGAAGCCTATTATTCTCACTTATAATAATTCTCCCGACGGCGACGGTAGACATATCGCACCGAACAATGTGAATATTTCATCGGTGATCGCACTTAATTTAACGTGTGATGTAATCGAAGGAAGTTATCAAATTAATATGGAACAATCAAATCAAGCTCGACAAGGTTACATTCTTTATTCATTTTCACCAACAGCACCCCCCGGATTTTTAATTGTTGAGAATCCGACTAATCCAGTCTATATGCAATGTCAAAATGATTTACTAACTAGAATTAATTTTACACTCACCGATCAGTCAAATAATTTGATTGATCTACGTGGTGAAGTATTATCGATTAGTCTGTTTGTGAAAAGCTAACAAATAATTTGTATTAATCAGCAGCAGGGAGGGTGAAATGACAACATATTTGCGACCGTAGATGGCAGCAATTTGAGGGTGGTTATGACAATGTATTTGCGACAAAATCGCTAAGGCTCCATTTGTAAAATGGGGTCTTTAACTTTTTTTTTGGTTAAAATATGAGATTTCGTAGGAAGGTTCCATTTGGCATTCTGAGGCTTTAATCAATTTTGTCGCAAAAATTTGTAGGGTTCACCCTCCCTGCTGCTTTTTACCTCCAATAGAATCTACCGTGATAAATCTATCACTAATCACTAATGCGTATACATACAACGGCGCTACTGGAACCGCCCCAAGTGTCCAGGTAATTTCAATATCCGCTGTGCTGTCTACAGCTCGCTCGTTATGTTTACTAACATCAAAATGAAATATAGGATAAAGCGTACGAAATTCCTCTGCTGATATTTGAGTTCCATCTTCAACATCTTGATATTTTTGCATTGCGTCAAGCAGGTACATGTACGGTCGAGAAATATTTTTATTAACGTCATCAGCAAAATTGCACTCGATAGCTCGTTCTGGATATTGCTTTGAATTTAATCTAGCGTATATTCGTCTGACATCAGCGTGGTCAAATATTGCATTATTTTGTTGTTGGTTTCCTCGTCGAGCGTGCTGTTGAAATACGACAAAGATATTTCTCGGCAGTTGTTCGCTTGATGTTGTTGTGACCCTCCATGTGTAGTCAGTAGTATTTGGAACCGCTGTCTGAGATATTTTATGCTGCTTAAAGTAAATTCTATTCGTATGCTTATCAAGCGTACTATTTAATTCTGACATTTTAGTGATTGATGGTGTTATACGTGGCATCCACAAAGCGAGTTTGTATATGATAAACTGTACATCAACCCCTCCAGATCTAAACAAGCAATCGTTTTGGTCTGCTCGATCTAAAATAAGCGTATGTTTTACTCCGCGAAATACTTTATCATAATCGCGACAAAAGCCGAAAATTGTGCTTAGCGGAAGCATCATTGTAATTTGACGTGATCCTGCTGCAAGTTTTCTTCGCCTAGCAAAGCCTTCGTTATAACGTGGATTTCTCACGTCAAGTGTGTTAAGAAGTAAATTTAACATTGCAGTACCGTCTGCAGCTGCTCCTGGTTGCGTTATATTTAGATTATTAAAAGCTGCTGTAAGAGAAACTCTTGTAGCGTTTGCATTAGCATCTGCAGCAGGTGCGACAATATCTAGTGCAGCAGCATTAGCAATGAGAAAATTTCTCACAATTACAGTATTTTCATCAGCATTAGCTCCATGTACTATAGCGCCTCTCTTTAAAAATTCAGTTGATTCAGCTATACCCCGTCCAGTATCTTTAAACCACATCATATTAGTTGCAGTTGATCTCGAGTAATCGTCGGAAAATGAAATAATATTTAAAATTGTACTTGCAACTTGTAGATGACTTGAAATATCTTCTACAGTTTGATTAGCCAGTTGATATCTGGCACTTTTGAATAAACTCCAACCGTTATTTATAAGAGCTACTTCTGTTCCAACTGCAAATGCAGCAGGTGGATTGGCTACTGTCATAATCTGACCACGAACTTCTAACATAGCCTTATGTGGCAGTAGAAATACATCTTCGTCTCTGGTGTTAAAGGTTCTAATACCAGTTTTATTTGGTTCGTTAGAATTTTCATCAAGGTACTCAACAAACTCGAATTCTGTCACATCGTTGTCGATGTCATAAGTATCTGTTAACTCGAGATAATTTTTAACAGACATTTTATTTTATTAGATTATATAAAATTTTATTGCGGCACTGTTACTTTAGATATTAATTTTTGTATGATCTGCTCGCCCTTTGGTGATAATAATTTTTTTGTTGTTGTTATCATAGCTTTTGAGTTTCTTTTGTTGGAGCGATTTCTGAGATAGCTTGTTTTATTTCAGATGCAGTCGGTGGATCTCCTTTTATTTTATTAGCTATTTTTTGTCCCACCGCAGTCCCAGCGGCAGATGCAGCCCCAGTTGCAAAAGCTTTACCCGCGTCAATAGCAATTGGTGCAACTTTACGCGCTAGTCCTGGAATATTTTTAATAACTTTAGTGAATATATTTCCAAAAAATCCTCCTACTATTTTTCTTCGATAAACTTTTTTTCTTTGTTTCATTATATTTGATGTTTCATAATTTTTACTTTTGCTCGCGTAGATGTAAATAATAAGTTACAACTTCATTACTAACATGTAACTGTTTTCCTGATTGATCTGTCAACTGCATCCTTATACTTGATATTTGATCTTCAATGTTTAAAGGATAATATATAATATGTCGTGGAGTTATTTGCATGAGAGAACCTGGCGGGACTTCTGGTGAGAAACTGTAAATCGTTTGACCTTTGCTACCTTTTGATGTATAAGAGCCAGAAGTAGTAGAGCAATTTACTAATATTGTATTTACTTCTGTTATATTTGCTGGCAGTTCACTGTCATATGTAATAGGCTGATCAAGTGCAGTGTAAGTTTTTTCAGTAAATCCTAACAGTTTTGCAATACTTCTTTCTCTTGGTTCAAGATTGATTGCTATATTTTTCAAAGTTATCCTAGTTCGCAATGTGTTATAATTTGCTGCTAATTCAAAATTATCAGCCACACCGTTAGCTTTTGTTATGAGCTCTTTGATTGTCTTGTTTAGATCTTCAATATTATAAGCTCCTTGCGGAATTTTTATTTTTTTTGTTGTAGATATTGGAGATGTTGTAATCATAGTAAAATACATTTCATCGTTAACATCATTTTTCACGTTAGGTATAGCATTCCAGCAAGTACAAGAAATTAATTCAATTTCATATTGTTTTGCAGGATCTAGTTCTATAGGTGGAATATAATTTACTGAAAAATTTGCGCTATCTTCTGCAGACTCACTAGAGTTTAGTAATAATGTTGTTTGCATTCCTTTAATATTATATCATTTTACAAAATTAAGTCGCCCCGATTAAGTCGCGGTGTAAAATTTCGTATTCGTCAGATGTTAATAATTCACTCGATCTTAGATGATCAAGTATGTCAATAATTTCATTATCAAGTTCAACACTATCATTCCCAGCTTCCTTTGACGATATTAATAACATTAATCTACCTATCATTTCAGTAGTTGAAGTAAATACTTTTACACCAGTTCCTGTTTTTTCTTTTCTATATTTTTTTACACGAGATTTATCAGAAGTAAAAAATTTCCTTCTAAAATCCCACCCACTACCAAAACCTTTTGGTCTACTATTTTCTGCTGCTTTTTTAAACGTGAGAGCAATGACACCGTTTCTCATTCTTTCATAAAGTGGAATCATATTATCAATTTCTGCAACCGTGTTTATTTCATCTTTAGCAGTAACTCCATCATTAAATATTACATCTAATCTATCGAGTAATTCTTGATATTCTACATTAGTCCACTTGTTTATATCATCAATATCTATTATATTTTCTTTGTTTAAAAAATCATCATATTCACTACCTTTTATCTCATCATTTGCTCTTTTTGTAAAATAAAGTCTTTGATCTCCAACTTCCATAAACTTTACAGTAAGCTCACCAACTCTTTGTTGCTCCTCTTTGATATCCTTTATATCTCCTGATAAACTTGTTATAATATTTGTTATTCCTTGCGTTGTTAACTCTGCTAATCTTCGCTCAAGTTCCAGCGGATTGTTTATCAATCGAACTGTTTCAGCTTGTCTAGCAGCAGGATCAGCTATATTTGCTGTAAGTGCCTCAATTAATTTTCTTTTTTCTTCATCAGATCTGGTAACAAGTTTTGCAGCAGCTGCTTCTTGTTGTTCTTTAACAATTCCAACCAAACCTTTTTCCTGCAGTTGTTTAAGTTCTTCTTCTAACAGTGGTTTAGTTTCAGGTTGTTTACCTAATAATGCTTCAGTAACCGGCTTGAAAATTGTAGCTGTTGCTTCTGTAGCAGTTATTTGCCCACGTCGTGCTTCTTGTACTTTTTGCTTAAGTGATGCCTTAGATTGAGCAAGTTTTTTTTAGATCTTCTATGTGTTGTCTGTATCTTGCTCGTTTGTCCATTATTATAATTATAAATTTTATAAAATTGAAACGCTTTACTGTAAGTAACTGTTAATACAACAGCGAAACATTTTAGTTGGATCATTTGTAAGTTTATCAAACAAGAAAAAGTTGTATTTATCTTTTGTAGCATTAGGGTAAAGTTCAATAAACTTATCTTTTGTCACGCCACCGCATTGCTCGCTTGCAATATTTCTAACGTCAACATTATCCAATCCTGGAAATAAAATAAAACAACCCGTATTTCGCCTAATAAACCTGTCAACATTATAAAATCCTTGAGCGAGATAAACGGAATTACACTGTTTGTTACGTGACAGTGAGAAATATGATCTTATTTTGTTCATCTCCATGTTGTTTAGCGGAATATCATCAAAAACTACTATCTTATGTTCATCTGCATCAAGTTGATTAACTGGAATAAGATCTTCTGGCTGCCTAATTATAAAAAAATCTTCACCAGCTTTAAGATCATTACGAAGCTTGTTATTATACTCACTTAATAACTCATACTTATCTTGCTGTGGATTGATTGTGTAAATATAAACTCTATCGTAGTTAAAATTATCACCAAGAAGCAAGTTCATAAGCAAATTTGTTTTCCCAGATCCAGTTCGCCCAACAATAAGATAATGACAATCAGGAAGTTCATTGTTATGTTTATGCTTCACTAGTCTCTCTGTATCAAAGTTTAGTATCGACGATTTTGCCATTTTGTATAATATTAAACTAGTGTTGATAATTTTATCTAGGACAGTAAATAATGAGTTATTATACAAAATTTGGAACATTATTAGGAGATTTATCCACAGGTGACTTATCCAAATATGCAACTCTTGATCGGCTCAAAAATGAAATCAATAATTTACTAAATCTTACCAGCGTAGATCCAGATGAAGTCGTCATTTTCCAGGAGAAAGAAGGACGATTAAAGACGAGTAACGTAAAACTGTCAGATGTAGTTGTACGAAATCCAAGTGGGAATATTGTTATGACACAAAACAAGATTACAGATCTTGGAAACCCAACTGAGGATGGGGATGCTGTCACTAAAAAATACGTCAATGATTGGGATGCTTCAATTACTAATGAAATCACAGCGCTCAAAACTGATTTTACCAGTCACGTGAACACATTTTTAAGTTTTCGCAGAAACATAAACAAAATTAGAGATGAATTTTTTGGAAATCCATCAAATGTTAGCATTACACTCGCTAATATTAACACAAATCTCAATGATATTAACACAAAACTCAATGATATTATTAGTGGAATTCCTAATATTGCTGAGAAAACGAGTATGATTAAAATTCATCACAAACAGATTAAAAATATTGTGTATACTGTTGCATCTGGGTCTAGTACATGGATGAGGCAAAATAATTCTATCAAATACACTGCAGAAGTTACTGGTATGTATAGATTGTCAGTGATTAGCACTGTAAATTTTAAAATATATACCACATCATCTTCATTACATAATTTTAATAGGTCTTCTGGAACTGTAATTATATTATTACTAAAAGGTATTGAAAAAGAATTTTCAATTGAACTGGTTGATACAATTCCAGTAGTTGAAGCCGATTATCATTGGTGTTTGGAATTTGTAACTGATTTATCATAACTATGTAAATAAATATTATAATGAAAAAAAGTATAGTTGATTTTAATCATATTTCAAAAGATATTTCAGAACAGGATGTGGACGCACTAATACAATACTATAAATATTATCACAAAAAACATTGGTGTGTTAAAAAATGTTACAAATACTACAACAAGATCCTTCGAGTAATATCATATCTACCATTGTTAATGACCAGTTCCGGTATAATTTCAAGTGGGATATCGTTAAATCCCTTTTTGTTAATTATATCTGGTATTGGTGTTTCACTTACAGCGGCGTGTAAAAAAGTAGAACCAAGACTTTTGATAAAAAAGCATGGATGTTTAACATCAATTAAAACTTACAAGAAACTACTTGATCAGATCCGGTCTGACCTACGAGGAGTCAAATATAATATGGATGATTTATTACGTGAATTTCGTATTATTGATAATATGTTAACAGACATTCTACCAATGAGGGTTAGCAAGTATGAAAAAAAATATCAAAAAAATATGAGTAACGTAAAATTTTATCTAAACTTAAGATATAATATAACTAAAATAATATCATTTTCATTCTAATGCTAGTTTAATTTCCACCTTGTTAACTGAAACATTCTAATGCACAGTTTAATTTTCATCCTGTTATCTTGTGGTAAAAACCCGTTTGCCGTCTTTAGAATAATTGTATTCCACACATGCGCTGTTCTAACAAATTAGTCACCTCTGTGTAAAGAGCTTATCACATTCCAACACCTGTTGTTTTGTTTGGTTACAAAATACCTGTTTACATAGTAGTAGTAGGGGAAAAAAAGAGGTGGGGGAGGGTGAGTCAAAACCCTGTTTTATTTTGGAAAAAAAGGGGTGGGGTGGGGATAATTTAGGACTATAATTTATACTTGTTTGGAGGGTAAAAAAAACAAAGTGAGTTGAAAACCTGGTTTTCCTCTACTACTCTCTCTTTCCTGGAAGATTCCAGGTAAATTCTGTCTGATTACTTGAAAGAGTATCTGTTGTAGTACTTAACCAGCTTATCAAACTACTTGCACCTGTTTCCATCCATGATAGCAAACGTTGATTAACTGATAACGATGGAGTAAGTACTGACATCCATAAAATTAATTTAAATAAATTAACTTTTGCGTCATCAGCTGCTCTGGTAACTTCATTAGTGTCATCAGCAGGAACTCTCCAAATTGCTCTAAGATCATCAGATCTTCGTTGAAGTACAACTGTATGTTTAGCTCCATAAATAACTTTTCTGACATTTCTACAGAATCCAAATATATGAGATAATGGAATAGCACATGAAAATCTTCTTCTATTTCCTTTCAACATTGCATTTCTTGTTGCATAACCTAGATTATAATTTGGATTTGAAAAATATAAATTTTCAATATCAACGTCAGCAGGATTAGGATTAGTTCTATCTTTAGGTCGTCGAAAGATCTGACTTATGGGGTCAGGATGATCGGCATTATCTTTAGCAAACATCATTGATGGTCCAGCAGATCTTATGTAATCATCGGAATACCTAGCTAATCCAATAATAGTTGTAGCAAGATCAACATCATTATTTATAGATTCGATATCATTTCCATCAATCATATATTTTGCACCTTCAAATAATGCCATAATTCCATTATTTACGAATCCAACTTTTACATCTGCTGCATAATGATTTCCGGTAGCTTTATTTAAAATTTCTTCCTCAACTTCGATATATGCCTCGCATGGTAGAAAATATTTACTTTTATCCTGAACATGAAGATCAATTCTTCCACTTGAGTTTGGTTCAACTGCTTTATAAGCAAAATATTGGTAATTTCCTACGGAATCATCTTTAGGTACAGGAGCATCCATATCAAATGCGGTATCAACTATTTTCTTAAATGACATTTTTATACTTTAGTATTTTTATTTTCAATTACCTTTTTCTTCTAAGTCCACTTCCTGATATAGCACTTGAGAGATTAATATTTTGCAGTAATTCTGGCGAATTCATTATCAACGATGTTATTTTTTCTTGAGCCGCATTATTTATAGCTTTACTTGTTTTTGCTGGCATATCCTCAGTTGAAGGCAACGGTTGAATCTTTGGTTTTTTCCTAAATAATGAACTTACTTTATCTTTTACGAAGGAAAATGTTTTACCTGCTGCTTCTCCAACAACTCCAAGTGCTTTATCTTTGATTACACCAATAGCTTTTGTACCGAGTTGTTTAGCAAATGGTGCTACTTTTGGTGCCATTCTAGTAAAAAATCCTAATATTGTATTTCCTAATCCATCACCGTAAAATGTTTTATATACTGGTAGACGTGAATTCACAACGTATACCTGAACAGGTTTATCGTGATTATAATGAATTATCATTCTTATTGTAAAATCAATGGATTTCTAATTAGATTTAATCGCTATAATATCCTTCATTATCCATGAGATCATCGATAAATTCCCGGTATGTATGAAGATCAATTATTTTATTTTGAAATAATCTTTGTGCGATGTCAGCTGATTCGTTAATAACTTCAAATGAATTATTTCCCGCTCGTCTTCCTCTGATGAGAACTTCTAGTCATGAAACATCTCTGACAATACTATCTGGACATATTTGCGAATCATGATAAGAAGATTTAGATTTTTGATATCCTCTACCATTTATTTTTTCTCCAAATAATCCCATTAAATCTTCTTCTCCTTCTTTTTCTTCTGATGGATTTATTGCTTGCATTGAAGTTGAAGGTATTTGTAATGGAGTAGAATCAGCTAAATTTCCCTTTCTTCCTCTTCCACTTCTTTGTTCAGCAATTTTTATGTATTTTTTTTTGAGCTTCATTATCAAATATAAAATATTCATGATCATTCTTTTTATCTATTCTAAATTTACCTTTTTTTAACTTATATATCGCATTAAACCATTCTTCAGGTTTTTTTCCATAATCTTTATTGTCATCTTTAAGATTTAGTTTTCTATTATTATATTTATCATTAGCAAATTCAGCAAGATGTATCATATCAGTATTTTCTACTTCTTCTAAAAATTCATCTTTGAACCGTGCACGATGTTTTATCATTATTGGATCATCTAAAAGTTCTTGTGATGGTTTTATTATTTCTTTTATTATTTCTTCTTCCTCATTTTTTTCTTCTTCTTTTACTACTGGTACAGCAGGTTTAACATTTTTGGAAATTTTTTGAATTTAGCTATAGGTTTTTTATCCTTGGCAGATTTAAATGCATCATCAGGATCTCCATATAATGTAGTTTTTATACCTGTGGTAATCGGCGCAAACATTTCTTGACGGCCTTTAAGTAAATCAGCTTTTACCATCTGTTGGCCTTGTAATTTCTCCTTTATACGTTCATGTACTGGTAGAAAATTTTTAATCGCTTCGTGTTTTTCCCTCACATATTTTTTTGATGGTGCTTCTCCAACCTCCATAATATAAATCTATCTGTTTATTAAATTGTAAATTTTCACCTAAAATTCATAGTCAACGGGGGTGACCTAATTTTTTGCCACCCAAAACAAGTGGGGGATTTTTTTATAGTTTTTTACAAGCCTCAGAACAGGAAACGCAGCCCTTGTGCTGACTTTTTATATTTTCTGCGTTTGTAATCGTCACGGAGGTTTAGGAAAAATGCTATATTCACCCCCCTCTGCTGCTCAAATATTTACTTTATAAAATTTACTGAGTTTTAGAAAGGTAAAATCTTAAAAATACCTTTGTATATCACAAAATTAAGCCTTTGCAAAATTATCCAGATTTATGGTATAATAATAATATGTATAGTTAAAGGATATGTCTTAAACCCATGCAAACACCTGAATAAATATCACATTATGTTATCACATAATTACAAAGTTTTATATTCAGGAGCCCAAATCATGCCAATCATTACAAATAATGTTCCAAACCACCAGCCAACTTCCAAATATGCACTGACATGAACTACTTGCCAATGGCCCACAGACCAATCAAAATATTAAACTCTGACTGAAGTATTTTCATATAATGATCTTAAGACTGATTTTAACAAGACATATAATATCAAAAATGAGACAAAACTTTGTATTTTAATTATTTATTCCCTCATAAAAGAGTATATCATAGAATTAACAAAGTCCTTCTGACTTCTCCATTTCATATCTTCATCGTTTACAAGACTGCTACTATCTGAATATTTACTGGTATGGTGGGCCTGTGAACTAAGAAATTTTGCACAGTCCTTAGGAAAATGTTATACGACTGATAATTTTCTGGTTGTTTACTGACAAAAACAAGGTCAATCTTGTCGCATAACAAATTTTACCAGTGTACTCTTTTCATCTGAAATTTATGAATCATGACATAAAATTGTACCAATGTGTACTTTTG